>BMAW01014498.1:0-19133 GCA_019974015.1 Nephila pilipes
ATATTCTTTGTAAATTTTTAACATGCTCTTTTTCAGAAGTGAATAAGGATGTCAAATCATGAAAGTAATTGCTAGCGTAATCAACTCTACATTTATCTGAAATTCTACGAAATTGTTCTTTTAAATACTGAAGGGGCATTTTTAATCCAAAAGGGAATCTTAATCATTCAAATATGCCAAATGCTGTTGCAAAAGCTCATTTTTAGGTAACATCTTAATGAATTGGAATGTGGAAATACCTTGAAGCCATATCAAGTGTTGAAAAACATTTTGCCTTACTTAACTTATTTAATAAGTTATCAATCCACCGTAAGAGTTCTGCACCAGTTTTACATAGTCAATATAAACGCCAAAAATCAATACAAAATTAATACTTTTTATTCTCAGAATTTTTACGAGCTAAAATTATATGGGCGGAAAAAGGGCTATTACTTTCACAAATTATACCTGTTTTCAAGAACTCGTCAATTCGTTTTTTAATTTCTAGTTCATCAGCTGTAGAAGTTCTATATGCTCTCAATGAAACAAGTAGATCTAAATACAATTCAATACGTGGTGGCTGAATTATATTGTATTCCACATGTTTTACCCTTAAAAAATATATGATCAAATTTGATAACATTTGTTACTTTATTTATTTATTTATTTTAATGGTACTAATGTGATTGTCTTTACATTTGTAAGACATTGTGACGTATGTCACATTTTTAAGAAAAGGAAAACAAAAAGGCGTAGATTGTTACAAGTTGTCCCTCCAACTGATTAATCATTTGAATGCATTTAAGTTTATACAGGTGGGGTTTTCAACTATTATAAATCTAAGAAAAAAACCCTTCACATTATAATTGACCATGTTACCAAATATGTTTGAGCTCTTGCATTGAAATATTAGACTCTCGAAACTTACACTTATTGCTTACAATAAGTATTCCAAATTTAAAATTTTCAAAAATTGTTAACTAATAGACACAGCTCTTTTATTGCTTCAAAATTTAAAAACATTCTGAAAAATTACAACATTAAATATTTACTTACCACTTCTGATCATCCTCAGACTAATTGGAAGGTGGAAAGAGTAAATAAATCTTGAATTAAAATGTAAAGTTGATGCCACTGCTGCTTCTTCCAAAATACCTTGGTATAAAATTCTACGTAATGCAATAGATGGTTATAATAATGCACAAACTCCTTATTCTGTATCTATGTTTTCTCCTTCATATTTAATGTTTGGTACGTTATTTATTAAATCCCCTTTATAACAAGATTCCTATTATCCTCCAGTTGAAGAAGCACGTAAATTAGAAGAGAAATATTGAAAATCACAAGAAAAATAAAATTCAGAATG
This sequence comes from Nephila pilipes, assembly GCA_019974015.1. Lineage (NCBI taxonomy): Eukaryota > Metazoa > Arthropoda > Arachnida > Araneae > Nephilidae > Nephila > Nephila pilipes. The sequence continues at coordinate 1,346 of BMAW01014498.1, forward strand.
GTATAAGATTTGTTGATGCGGAATTTAAACCTGGTGACACTAATTTTTGAAGAATTTAATTACCCAAACAGCATCCTTAATCATGCATTAATTAAGTATTAATAATTATCCATAATTATTAGTTATCCAAAATTAAGAGCCCCATTTAGTGGTCCTTAGAAAATTTTAAATAAATATTCTGATGTAAATTATGAAATTGATCGACCAAATGTTTTAACTAAGAATCCAATTGAAATTGTCCAGATTACAACTATTATTTCAACCTCAAGATATGGGGCATCCCACGAGTACTAGGTTTAAATGTTCACCTTGTTCCTAATCAGGCTGGTCCCGACAGAAGCAAATTGATGAAGTGCAAAGCACTTGTGAAAACTTAATCGAATTTCAAATATACTACCATGCAGTGTTTTCGAGCTTAGGGACCAGTCTTATATGAATTTTCTTTTGCTCGTGATAGCTATCCATCTTTGATAAGGAGCATGGGCAATATAGAAAGCGACCTTAACCTTTGGCCCAGTCTAAATATCAGTTTCCGTGGTTCATGCACCACTATGTTTTTTGAATTTTTAATCGTAGTCAAGGCACCACAAGTTTATATTTTCATTGGTTCACACATAACCATCACTTTTATCACATTAAACAATATGTTTTATACTCTGAATGAAATACTTAAAATAGTATTATTTTCAATATATTGCATTCTTATATAGTTTTTAAAAAAACTCTACTCCTTGATTAGATACTTTAAGAAAAGAAAAAAGGAGTCAAAATGATAATATTGGTGTAAATATGTCTTATATTTTTGTGAATAATTTGTAATGTATCATAAGCATATAAATCTTCTTGTGTCTTCAACTGTATATTAATTTTTGATGTAACACATAACATATATTGTTTGAAGCATTTTGAAAATGTATTGTATGTACTTTTTCTAACTCAAGAAACTGATGTTAAGTTACAATACTGTTTTTCAGTAAACATTTGTAAACATATTTTCAATGTAAACTATATGTCATTTAAAAAGAATGCTTTTACTGCAAATATTGCTCCAGTTAACTTGTAAAATATTTATTTTTAGGTCTCCTAATTTCAGCCACTTTGTAGAACTGATACACACTATGAAAGCACCCCTCTAAGAGTCCAGTTTTGAGGAGGGGGACGGGAGTGGTGTCCTACCTAAGTACTTTATTTTCTTCATTTTAACATTCTTTTACTTTATCCCAATAATCTACTTCACTGTTTCACTACAATTAATCTTCCACCCAACGCCTCATGTTGTAACTGCAGCTGTCGATTTATTACTAGAAGCCGAGAAGAGGATCACTCTTCCCGAACCTCAGGCGTATAAAAACTGACTCAATATTTTCCACGCTCTCTTCTCTTTCCCTGTTGCTTTCGCTTGCTGCTTCATCTGTAAAACGCAGCTGCTCTGTGCTTTTTTTTGGGAAGTCCATGTAATAAGGGCTATATGTATTAAAAATGCCATCAAATTGGTAATAAAATATTTCTTTGCGGAATAAAGTCCTCCTCCATCGACTGCGCCGACTCGACCATCAGAACAGAATCAAAATGAAGTAGATTATGCAGTTATATATATATATATATATATATATATATATATATATATATATATATATTGGGTTGGAGGGAAAGTTCTGTCGTATTTTAAATTGGCAGGTAATTTTTCTTGTAAATAAAAAAATAACATCTGGCTAATGAGTCATTCCTATTTTTTTTGTTCTTTTAGATGCTATATAATATAAAAGGAGTCCTTTTTTACCGTTCATCATTTACTTGTGATATTTAAAGTGAAAAGCATGTCAGTAGATAAAGTGCATTTACGACACTGCATTTTGTATGAACTCCAAAAAGGAAGCAACGCATCGGTTGCATGTAAAAATTTATGTGCGGTATTTGGAAAAGATATTGTAAATGATCGTACTTGTCAAAGATGGTTTAGCAAATTTCGTTCCGGGGATCTGAGCCTCCAAGAAAGTGATCGATCTGGACGACCATCCAAGATCGATAATGATGTTTTGCGATCCATGTTGGAAAATAATCCACATTTAACAAGTCGAGAAATTGCAGAAGAGTTTGGCATTCATCATACAACTGTTGGAGATCACATTAAATTTCTTGGGTTTGGGTTAAAGCAAAGTGTTTGGGTTCCACATAAATTAACGGAAAAGAATTTGCCTGATCGTGTAAGAATGTGTTCATCACATCTGATTACTGACACAATGTGGAGCCGTTTTAGGACAAACTGGTTACTGGAGATGAAAAGTGGATTCTTTAGGAGAATATTAAGAGAAAAAAATCCTACTGCAAACCAGGAACATCATCAGCAACAGTTCCAAAACCAAGTATCCATCAACGAAAAGTACTGCTTTGTTTGTGGTGGGACAGGAAAGATCCAGTGTACTACGAGTTGCTGAAACAGGGAAAAACCATTAACGCGGATCTGTACTGCAATCAGCTGGATAAATTGAATGCAGCTATCAAAGAAAAAGGCCAGCATTAGTGTCCAAAAAAGGAATAGTGTTCCACCACGATAATGCTCGACCGCATACTGCAATGGTGACACAACAAAAACTGAATGAATTAGGATGGGAAGTCCTTAGTCATCCATCATATTCACCTGACATTGTACCATCTGATTATTACCTGTTCGGATCTATGCAAAATTATCTAACCGGAAAAAAATTCAAGTCTTTTGAAAGTGTTTCTAAGGCAGTTGCTGACTATTTTAACTCTAAGGACGAGAACTTCTACAAAATAAGAATTCACAGGTTACCTAAAAGATGGCAATAGGTTGTATCAAATAACGGAGCATATATAATTGATTAATAATGAACACATATTTTTATAAATGAATTCAAATATTTTCTTTAAAACACGACAGAACTTTCCCTCCAACCCAATATATATATATATATATATGTGTGTGTGTACATCTTTACTTTTCATTCATTGTTATTTTCATTATTCATTTCATGCAATTTCTTCTTATATTTTATTGAACGTTTCTTAACCCCCCCCCCTGAGATATACCTATTTTATTGCAGAATCTCGTTTCTTAATTTAGCTTTTATATCTTTTTAAATTAAGTTTTTAGGCCTTACGTCTAGCCGCCATTTTGATTTTGTGGAAATAATGTTATTCCTATGGAATTTCGGCTTCAATTCTCATATCTTTATTATTTGAGTGCAATAAAATGAACCTGAAAGAACAAATAAATAAATAAAGAATGCATCTGTGGAATTACTTTTTTCCTCCTATTTTTTTAAAACAAATTTTAGACCAGAAAAACTCGCAAACGAATCATTAAAATAGGAGTAAAAATGTTTTTAAGAATCGGAGGAAAAAAAGTAATTCCACAGAAGAATTCATTATTTTTTTGTTCTTTCAGGTGCATTTTATTGCATTCAAATAGTAAAAATATGAGAATTAAAGTCGAAATTCCATAGGAATAACATTACTTCCACAAAATCAAATGGCGCGTTGACGGGAGCTTTAAGGAAAAATCTCATTTCAATATAAATTGAAAATTTCTTAATTAAGTGACCACGGGAGCCTGGAGGTCATGGTCGCGAACTAGTGGTCGGCGTTGTTTCCATCTAGTCGTGGATTGGAACCTTCCATCAAAATAATCCGAAATCAAAAACAACGGTTTCTAACAATCAAGACACCCGTCTGGAAAGCTTGATTGGTTCTATTAACGTCGCATTAAAAGCAATACGAGGGCTATTAGCGGCGGATTTCGCAATTTTAAATCTCGGTCAAGTGGCGAGAATAACACCTGAGCTGGCATCTGCCTATCCTAAGATCCACACTACGCCTGCAGGAGGACTTTGAACCTCGACAGAATTAACGTACTTCTGCCTCGGCTACACACACATGAATGCATGTGAGAGAGATGAGTGTTTTGTGGTATCAGGGCTCGAACCCATGACTCATTGAAAATCGCCGACCACGAGTCCACTATGACGAACACTGCCTCACTTCTGGAAGAGTACCAACATTCTATACTTCATTTTAAGCCAAAAGCGAAGTTCACGAAAACAAACTTGAATAATGAAGTGATTGCGGAGAAATTAAACATTAGAAACTGAAACATTTAGAATTTAAATTTTTTTACAGAAAGCAAACAAAGCAGCAAAACGTTTTATGTTATCGAGTGCGCTAATGGAATGCTCAATTTGATGAAAATATTCACATGATGGGATTTCATAGTGAGTGGGAAATTTTTAAAACGAGCTCCTTTGATTTTTTTTCATTGGTGTTTCGATCAGTTATTTCAAATCTTCGTTCGAATTATTTACTCGTAATTTAGAAATATCGGTGGGTAGTATAATCTCGATTGCGGGTGGATTAGATTATTTCCTGTTTCAGAATCATTGAAATCTACCTGAATATTAGAATCCGAGGAAAATTCTTGGAGTTTGTTGGTGAGTAGGTGTAGATAAATTTAAAGTAACAACAATCTTCGTCAAATTTCAAACATTAAATTAATATTTCATTAAATTCACCGATCACAGACAGAGACTCATCTGATCAAGAAAACGAGTTAAAAAATCTTGTAATCCATTAAGAAATTCCGTATCTTTATACATACATAATTATAAGGGTCACTCAAATGCATGTAGGAATATCTCGTGTGTTCCGTCTCTTAAAGAGGCAGAACACAATGCATACGCCAAGAGACGGTTCTGAGTGGCAAGAAACCAGGCGGTATACTCCCTACGCATCCGTTTTCACTGCGTAAGGAGATTAACAGCTGCGCGTTAGATCACCGACGCCTCCGAAAGTAATCCACGTGAAATCGTGCATGTTTGAAATGTAGCAAATGAGATTCCAGTTGATTTATATCGTAAAATATAAAATATGTATAGAACGCAGTGCCTATTTTCTACTTCAGAGTTCCCACGATGCGACGAGTTTCGAAACGGGCGGAGCAGTACGGACATCAGGTTTCGATCTAGACATATTCATATAGTTGGCTCGAAATAAACAAATACAGCAGTGGAAAATGTGGTGAGGCCTAATCTCGGTGACTTACGACATTTTAGATAGGGGTAATAATGGCAGTGAGGAAAGATTTTGATCACACACTCGTATTTCTTAAAGAAAGTTAATGCAACTAGAAGCTACACCACCATGCTCAAGCTAAAAACAGCAAGCAACAGTTTTCGACTTTAGGTGTTGTCCAAAGGGATTGTTCTATTGCATTACAACACCCTGCCTCACATGATTACTGTGTGAAACGATTCGTTTCATTGATTTCCGCACGAAATCATGATTAGTGCTCAATAATCTCTGATTTTTCACCTTGAGGCTTCCGTGTCTAAGGTTTACTTAAGAATGCTCTGAAAAGACAGCAATTTGGAGACAATAAGTGTCTCTGCTCGCCATTGAAGCTGTAACCAATTACTTAACCATTATATTCATTATGTAATATTCCATTTTTTTGTATATCCAATACATTTTTGCCATCAGTGTCTTTGTTAAACCAACTGAGGCTCCACTTTAATTTTGTCTACCCGAAGACATCCCTAACGGCCAATAGTAAGTATAATTTCGCGTACTTCTGATTGTAATATTTTTATATCATCTATATCCGTGATAAAAATGGATTTATGTTAGTGATTCCCAACAGGATCGGTACCGCACACGGTGGGACCTTGAAGGGATACATGAAGATGATTTGGTAGAAAACAAAATTAAGGGGCGCTGAAGACCATCTGCCACTTTCCTGTGCAACACTCCCAAGAATGGGCTAAAAGAATTTATTAATTAAAAAGAAACTGCGAAAACCTATTTCAACAAAGAGTTTGAAATAATGATTTTTAAGAAAAATAAATCCGTATTACAAGTAGAAGTTTTTGTACATTATAGAGGATTCAGGAAAGTCAGTAATTTCAGACAGAGAAAGGAATCATACAGTCAAGAGTGAAACGAAACTGTTTGAAAATACTGATGATAAAAAGGTACTAAATATCGAAAACTATGAGTCATATCACTAAGCAAAGACTTTTAAATAATAATATTATTTCAGTTTTTAATAATATATTTTTGTTGAGATCATATTTCGACCAATAAACTTATATGTTAATAGATTTTTATTAAGTAACTTTCAGTATATTATACAGTATACTTCTTTAAAAAGAGAGAAAGGGGCTTCGAATTGCTATTTAAAAAGGTGTCCAGTAACCCAAATTAAGTTTGAAAACTGTGGAATGTAATATTAATATTTTATGAAAGGGAGCTTATATTTTTCTGCCAATTTAGCGAAATAAGTTCTCAAGTCATGACAGACTATGGTGTGTATGAAGGATTAAGCTGCTTTGAGGACCACTACCCTGCACAACACTCCCAAGAATGCTCTGAAAAGTTTGATTAATACAAAAATCGCCAAAAACATGTTCCAACAAAGAATTCCAAACGTCTTTTGAGAAAGATAAGTTCGTACTCAAATTAGGCATTGGTACATAACAGAGGATTCAGGGTTGTCAGTAATTTTCTTACGAAAAAGAGGAAACCATCATTCAATAGTGAAACGAGGCTGCTTAAAAATACTGATGATAAATGAGGCACCAAATATCGAAAACCACGCGTCAATTCATTAATCTCTGCATTCTCACTCGTAATACTATTTTATTTTTAATGATATATATTTATGGATCAAACATCGAGCAATACACCTATACATTAATTTCTTTCGATAACATTTTGATGCTGTCGAAATCATTATAGCAAATTCCACGAGATGCTGCCCTTTGAATGAAACAAATTTTCAAGAAATGGTAGGCCGTGGTGTGTATGATTTTGAAAAAAAATATTTCCAGTCGCAACGCTCAAGTAACAATGAAAACTTGTTTCCTTTATTGTATTAAAGTACTATTTGTTTGTTGTGAACATTGTTGAAAAAAGTATTCGATGAAACCTAATAATGCTTAACAACAATATAATCATACTCTGGACAACAATGAAAAAATTAAATGGTTATCGCATTTTTATTTTAAAGTCATTTATTGTTCAAACGCTGATTTGGATGCTTTTGTGAGTTGCTTATTATTTGCTTGAGAACTTTTGAGATATCTTCTTACTTACTTTCGAAATGATCATCGCTACGATCTTTGAGATGTGTTTACACATCTTTCACTATGCTTTGAGAGCTTTCGCTGGTTCTGATCTCCTTTACTTTATCGAGATCCTCATTGTAAGCTTAATGATTGAATTCATTGATTACATCGCCATGCAGTTTTTCAATAGAGTCTTTTTTCGTCAGGCTACTGCTCTGGTGCAGACTGTTGATGCTGCTACTGAGCCAATCGTTCCATCTCTGACTGTGCACAAGGCTAGTGGGAACGTCGAGTGGGAATCCGAACTCGTTCCTCCACAAAGAACCACGACTCTCGTTGAAACTCCTCACGAAATAAATGATCAAAACGTTATCGTCCCTGAGGTGCGATCTTTCACTGTTTGGAAAATATGTAGAGCTCTCGATCTGCCAGCAACTTTTGTTCCACAACAGAGAGACACAGCAGTTTCTCTCAAGCAGTTTAAAAAAAGTCAACCAGTTCCAATAGTTTACTCTGTTACTATTTTTGAATTTTGCAAGGCACTTGGTCTGAATGCAAAATTGGCTGAACAGTAAACTCAATGCTTGCCATATGAATATAATGCTCAACTTCCCGTTATATGATAACCTCAAATCTATAGAATCTTTCCGTCACTATACATTTATTTACATCCTTTCAAATGTTTCAAAATCTGACAACACTGCATTAATAAATTGAGAAAACTCTTATAGATCTACAAAACTTGCTGAAAACCGATTGCAATACTGGATTAACAAGAACCATTCAACTCTTACTTCTTTTTCTGATTGCTTCGTTGGAGAAATTGCCACCTGAGAATCATGGAACTTATTTGAAATAACAGATCTTGTAACTTTCTTGAGGAAGAACTTGCGACCCAAGAATCATGGATACATTTCCAAACAAACCGTATTGTGTGACTTTCTAGTGGGAGAACTTGCGACTCGAGAATCCTGGAAGCAATTCCAAAGAAACCATATTTTGTGACTTTCTCATGGAAGAACATGCGACCCGAGAATCATGGAAGCAATTCCAAATAAACCATATTTTGTGACTTTCTCGAGGGAGAACATGCGACCCGAGAATCATGGAAGCATTTTTACTTTATCTCATTAAAAACTTTTCTGAACCTTTGGCATGAATACAATGGCACATTTTCCAGGAGATTTTTGACAGTTATTCGACAAAACCATTTTTTGAAATATGTATATGTCATTATTATCATTGTTTATTGGAGATGTTTGTAATTATTTGTAAATAAATTTCCTAGCATATGGTGCAAATATCTGTCTCAGTGTGTGTGCTTTTGTCTAGAATTTCTATAAGATTTTTTTTCAATTCATTTTATTAAACAAAATATAATTAAATAGCTTTTTCTTTAAAAATTGTATTAGTAATAACAAAAAACGCTCGTTAAAGAGTATTTAAGTAAAAACTGTATTTAGTTCGACAAAATTAAAATATTACCTTAAGCTATAGAAGGGTCATCTCATATCCTAATTCACTTTTAAATTTTATGACATTCTCTGAAGAGTTGTATTTACCGGTCCTTTCTCCTTTTAGTCCCGCCTTAGTGACGAAAGATTAGAAACGCGCTATAGATGCGCTGTCTCTCTCGGCAGCCTCTCCGAATACTTTTTTTTGATTCAAATTAATTTTTTCCTTTATCTTTGGAGCCTGTTCTAAAATAAGACCAGTCCTATTTCTCAAAACTTTTGTAAAGATCAATTGTTGCTATTTTTCTGATAGTACACGACTGAAGTTATGAAATATATTTCAAAATTAGTTGGGAAATACCGAAATCTACTGGAAACTCAAATGAAAAATATGAAATGTATTTTAAAATTAATTTAGAGATCAACATCGTATTAATACATTGCTTGCGAGTTCTCGTTACACGAACATAATATTGGAGATGGATCTTTTTCTAAAAAGAGAGTTCGTATCTAATTATTATTTAAAAAAGTAATAAAGAGTAATTATCATTATCATTTGATCTAGAAATGTTTCCTTTATTATTGTTTTAAAAACATATATGGTTACATATGACCAAATTATGAAGTAGAGTTACAATCGTAATCAATCAAAAAGTTACAATAAAAGAAAATTTGTTCTCCTAATTTATTTTTCAACGCTACCACTAAGAAACAAAGAAGAGTCTTATAAGTAGCAAATGTTAGTAATTTCTTAGAATATGATGTCTGTTATGCAACATGTATTCCTATGAAGTATCGCAGTGCAGAATTCACATATGTAACACGTCTATCAACGAAACCTTTCCGCTGAGCGTGCATGACATTGCGCTTGCAGACTTTTTTCACTTATTTCACCCCAGTATTCTCACACACATTCTTCCTCATAACTTTAGGTAATATTCCTTTAGAATCATATCTTGATGCCCATTTCGTAACTTTAAAAGGGATGACCCGTTATATTAAACGTTTTCAGCAATTTCAAGTATTTGATTTGTGACCCAATGCAAAGCTGCATTGTTGGTAAATTTTGAACTATACATAACAAAAAAAGTAACTTTATCTCGCTTTTCATATATTTCCAAATAAATAAATAAATAAAACCGTTGAATCGCACATTCAGTTACCTGCCCTCTTCTTACTTTTAGCGCTACGTTAATAAAAAACCAAACCAAACTCTCATTCAGCTATATACATACGTAATTTTACGTTATCCGCTGTCTAGTAACAGTTCTGAAAGAAGGTAATTTGTTTGATTCGCTAACTATACTTATTCAAATTGTCATTTGTTCATTAAAGTGACTCTGACCGAGAATTATAACGGACTGTTATTATTATTATGTGTTACTGTGTTATGTGTTACAAGTTATACTTTGATTCATTTTTAAGAAATATCAACTATGAGAAAAGAAATGAACAAAATAAAAAAAGCTTTTGAATCAATGTCAAATTGTTAGAAATATCATCAGCAGAATGGCAGAGATTTATACATTTGATCGAAGAGTAGAAGAAATGATTTAGAAAAGAGTTACATATGCAAATGAAAGAAATCGAAGTGGCGTATAATTTCATTAAAATAATGAATAATCGAATATTGTTTAATACAGGTACAATGTATACTTTGATTTATTTTCTTTAAATAGCTACAGGAATAAGAGAAATGAACAAAATATAAATTGATTACCTATGATTGATTACTCAAGATCCACCGTATAGCGGGACTGATGCATATTAAATATGTTAATGTCCTCCCAATGGCATAGTGTAGAAATTTTCAGAGGGAGGTGGTGCCAGCATAGGTCTTGACCTCGGAACTTGATAGAGGCTCGAAATTGCGAAGTACTTCGCCAATAGCTTTATTGTGTCTTCCAAAAGCAACGTTAATAAACCGTCTATCCTTAATTTCACATTTTTATAAGTTCATTTAGAAAGAGAGAGTATTTTCGCGCCACGAAGAAAGCGTACCTTCGCCATAATTTCACAAATTGCTTTGGAGACATTACTCTTTCAATGTTGCAACTTAGTTGTTATTATATTTCCCGATTTTTCACTTCCTCTTAAAAATTATTCTCTTTTTTCTTTCTAAAATCGATGTATTATTCCCATGAATAACATAGAAAAAAATTCGTCATACATACTATCATCAATCTGATTTTAATGTAAAATATTTAGAAAATGGTTTTGATTTGTATAAAATGTCCCTCGGTATCGATTCGTAAAAAATATTCTTATAATAAAGAGACTATATGCTAGAGGTTAAAATTGGTTATAGCGTCCTCTGACCGCAAACAGTGGTTAGTGTTCCTATATCGAATATGTTAGGAAAATTGGTTATGGAAAAAGTCAATTACAATGCTGTAGAACATCCTCTATTTACTGCGAAAAGAGTTTTTTCGCACAATAATGCTAAGAGCCGAATGTACAAGAACACTCGTTTATTTGGTCGACATTTCAAGTATTGTTACGTCACGAAAAGTGACGGAAAGAAAAAGAATATCAGCAGATACCTTTCTTTTCGTCTGCTTCAATACACAATTTGACTCTTTTTTTTTTTTTAATTCATGCTGCATATTTTGTAGCATATCAGGTGACACCTTGGCACAAGTGGCATCATTTAAGTTCCTGCAGAGTTAGCGGAGGGCACGCATACACAGGCTGTTGAGTTGAGATGGTGGCTTATAAATTGTCTGCGAATTGGCCCGATCGGAATACATTATATGATGAGGTCCCCTCAATCATAGAATAGCAAGTCTTTATTTGGGATGGTAGCACTTGAACTCTTTGAATTCACAGTTGAAAGATTCGAAAAGGGTCGTTGCTCGCTTAATGCTCAGAAATGAGACTAAAAGTATGAATTCCTTTCGGGAGGAAAGGACATTTTCTTTCTCTTTGAGATGTTCCCATATTCCTTCCTGTGAAGCATTTAAATATTTGACACACATTCACTCACAGACACGTTCAAGACACGTAAACGATTTCACCATTCAACTAATATACTTCGCAGACATAAATATCTTCCCCCCCCCTCACATAATATGTAGAGGTATTCACCAATGTATACTTTGGGGCATCACTCATCAATCTCCAAGGTAAAATCATTTATGTAATTCTTATTTTATATTTTCAATAAATGTAATGAATGTACCAAACGATGGTCTTTTTGAGTAAGTTATTCTATTCTTATCAATAATCGGAGCTCCTCCCTCCCCCTACAAGATTCACTTTTTGCTTTATTAATCTCTAAATTCATAGTATAAGATAAATCAATTAATCTCAGGGAAGAACTCTACATTATATGTGAGTCGGTTTTTCAACACAATCATTGAAACATGCTGCCGCAATATTTAAAACATGACCCTTTCAAACGTGAATCACACGTCATAACTCTGAACATTGAGGCAGACTGGTTTTAGTTTAGACACTCGATACATATCCTCAGATACGAAAGGAGAAAATATGACATTTTTCTCCTTTCGACAACATTTTTTTCACCGTCCAGAGTTTGGGAAATCTCTACAAAAAAAAAAGGGGGGGGGGGGGGAAACGCGTTTTACTTATTGGCTACTTCGCTTTTGTACATAAGTGGTCTTGACGTACTGAAAGAAGAACGTTTATCTACTGTATAATTGATTCATTTCTTACGACTTCTAAGACCAGCATGTTAACGCACGGCTCGCAATGAATATCTCTACGGCCCAATGAATCTAACTGCAATTAACAAAAGTTTACTAAAAATATCATAGGTTATTTTTTTGAAATTTCTAATTACGCACGATTATTGATAATGAACTGCAAAATTCATTAATGAACTACTAGTAGCCGTGTTGAATCGATGCACAATTCCCCCATCAATGGTGAGGAATATTTATAAGCTGAAAGTAAAAGAATACTACCTCACCATTACTCTTCAATTGCCCCACTTGGTGCGATTATCATTAAATGTACCTCTTTAAGAGAACAAGAAAAATAATTTTATTAATTTGGGTATAATAAGTTAAAGTTCAAGAAAAAATATGTATTGGCTTTTGTTAAATTTTGTTATTATTTTGGGTTAAAAATTACTTATCTATTTTAAGGTCTTACATTTAGTATTACTTTATTTAAATGAGGAGGTATTAAAATTAAACACAAAATTATCGACGAACATCCCCACGTCCAAGATAAATGAGAGTTATTGCATTTTTGCTGCTTGATTTGTTAGAATATTATTATTAGTGTACCAAAGTTACGTAACATAAAACTTCATTCTGAACAATATAAGTACTGGGATTCAAGTCCTAATGAACAGAGAACAGACCAGTCCTATAAAAGTAAACTTCCATGGCAATTTTCTTCAATTAAATAAAATGTAAAAACTTAAAATAGAGAGATTAAGAAAAATAAGATTATATATTATTGATAATCATTTACCTTACATAATTTTAGGACTCTGGGATTGTGTCTTTAATCTAATTATTGATTGTAAAAGAATATTGCAAAATGAAAAATTATTAAATTTGCATACTAAGAATAAGAACAAGATTCTTTACATGGCTAAAAGATATCAGAAAAACAAGGACTCTCAGGTAGTATAGCCAGGCACTAGACATTTTCCACCTTGATTGCAAAGAACTATCTGATCTTCTAGCACTTTCTTGTATCTGAATATTCATATTTTACAAAGTGGAAATATGATGGTCACAAGAAGGTGGTCTCAATTGAGAAGGACTACTTGACTCCACCAGTCTCAAAGAGCTACAGAACATCATCCACTGATGAAGAGGAAACTAGTAACCAAATAAAATTTATTTGAACATTAACAAGAATCTACTAGCAATTATTCTTCTGTAATCTCTAGCATATAAAGAGATGAGTAGAAAAGTAGGTTGTGCATGATTATTGCAAACAGAATGCTCTGCAAACTGATGCTGAAAACTCACCAAGAATTGATACTTTATTAGCCAAATAACCCATGCTAAAATTTTCTCAACCCTGACCTTTATCTGCTTACTGGCACATACCCTTTCATGAAAAGATAAAACAGCAAACTTGCTTTGTGACCACTGAAGGCTTATATGAATTCAAGTTTTAATTTTTCAAAAATGCCCATAAATATTTAATCGCACACTGCAGTAACTTAAACAAACATAAATTTTCAAATTTAATGTCACTATTTTGGATGACATATTTTTCTAACTTTTGAAGAACACTATGATCACCTAAAACAAATTTTAACATGTGTGAAGTAGAAAATATTAAATTAAAATTTTAAAATGTTTTGCAAAGATAAACACCTTTAAGAGGTCAGAGAAGGATGCATCTCCAGATAATCATACATTGAGCATCAGAAAGTTACAACCTCCAAAAATGTCAAACAACTCAAGGTTTTCTGTTCACGTTTATAATAAATTTATTGATTGTTATGCTAAACAGAGAACCTTTAAACTATCTTCTTAAAAGATCAAATTTGCTATGGGACAGATCAATGTCAAAATCTTTTGAAGTGTTACAAAATCTAAATTAATAACTAAACTCTGTTTTGTACCATATGATCCTAAATTACCTTCATGTTTTAGATACTTCACAAATAGTTGGAGCTATAAACAACCTGATAGTTCTGGTAAATTTACATCCTGTAATTTATATCATTCTAGAACTCTTTAAGAAAATATGAACAAAATTATTGTATAATGAAATGTTTGGCTATAGTAGATGCCCTTTGATAAAATTTTATTATTTGCATGGGAAAATTCATTCATAGCATCATGCAGTTTACTATTTAAATGTAAAAATTTAGCAATGATTATTTAGATGGTCTTAAAATTAAGCATGTCGATGAAGTTAATATTTAAAAGGACAGCTAATGTTGAAGGACATGTTATCAAGGCATACAGCCCAATATATCCAAATATTACTGTGCATTTAATGAACTGGATGAGATAAAACATTTTCAAAATTTAGATAATCTATTTAATCTAAATATAAAAATTGGATGAGGCTCTGTACTGAAAAGAAAAGTTTAGTTAAAATAGTTAAAATTTTTCTTAGGAGAAAGCTCTACGAATACCATGAGAACATATCCAGGTACTCAAAATGATAAATCTAATTACTCCCCACATATTGGCCCTATATTAATCTGGGAAGATATTTCAGCTTTTGTCAAACATTGTTGTCAACTAAATAAAGAAAAGACAAAAGAGATGCCTTGGTCTTTGGGACTGTTCTCTACGGATCAACCTTGAATGTCTTTCTGTTGATACTGTTGAGATTTAATTACATATAATTCTACAAAAATATCTTCATAGTAATTGATCATAATTCAGATATGTTTGGGTTTTTCCACCAAAAATGAAAATTACTGAGATATTTTGAAAACAAATTTTCAAATTCAAATGCCATCTAAAATTGTTAACTGATAGAATGCTTTTACCTCATCTAGATTCAAACATTTCTAGAAATTACAATATCAACATTATTAACTTCTTCACATCACCTACTAAACAAATGGAATGTGAACGTGAATCAAATGTACAATCTAAATTAAAATGTAAAGCACTCCTTCCTAAAATTCCTTGACTAAACTTTAGAAAAAGTAATTAATGAATATAATTCTAACACCTCACATTCTTGTTACAAAATTTGCATATTTATTGTATGGCACTTACTATAATCCTCCATTAATCCAAAACCAAGTTTATCCTCCAGTAGAATAGCAAGAACATTGCTAAAATTAATAATTATCAGATAAAAATAAAATTAGATATGATGCCTGGAGTTTCCATAGATTCTCCTTTTCAACCAAGACAATGTGATGTACGAAGAACGGAATATCTAAATAATCGAAAATTGGTCTCCAGTTTTCAGGACCATAAGAAATTGTAAATAAACTTTCTGATGTAAATTGAGAAATAATCAACCAAATGCTAAAACGAAATTCACTGACATTGTTCGAATGTTTCAAAGTTAAGATCTATTTTCCCAGAAGAATTAAAATTAAGCCAGAATAAATAACTTTAATTTGAAAATAATGGCAAAAAGCAACAAATCGCCAGTGGGCCAAAAACGAAGTTCTGGTTCCTTTGTTTCCGCCTCCCGTTCACTTCACTTGTTTCACCTTAGGAGCATAGAAAATCTCTACTTAGTTGCAGCTTACGGAGATCACCCTGAAAAGCATAGCAATTGGTTCCATGGTCCAAAATCACACCTGTATTTTGTTTCCACCTAGTGTGTATCCACAAAATATGTTTTTCATTGTATGTTCAAGTAAAATTTTAGCATTTTATTATGTAAAAAGATGAATGCTGGTATACTGATAATATTTACCACATTTTTAATTTTGTATTTATTCATTTATTTGATGGACTGTATAAACACGATATATGACTTAGATTGATCTTACTTTGTGGACTGAAACCATCAACTTGTTTGTTTTAGGCTGAATTTATGGTAATGTAAGGGTCAATATCAGGATGTCTATAATCATTGCACATGTTACTATTTTCTACTATATGATTATTTGTAAGATATTTTGTGTGGTAATATTTCACCATCTTGATGTACATACCCATAAGACGGTAATTTGTATTTTTCTACTAATTATAATTATGTGTATGGTAAAGATGAGGACTTAGATAGATTCCTTTAATATTAATTGAGTGATATTACAAAATTTCAATATTTTATTGGACTCTGATAAGGTAATGGCTGTGTTAGGGAACCTAACGTACATCCGTCTTGGTGGAGGTGGGGAAAATTTGTACGATTTTAGACCACAATACTGCAATTAATAAATTAACTTTCATTCTATCTCATCTAATACAAAAGTAAAGAGTTCATTCTATTTCTCCTGATCCCCAAAAGGGATTCATAATCTATTAGCATCACGCGCTCTTGAAAAGATTACATTCCTGCTTAACTAATTATAAATCATCAAAACAACTTTAATTCCCATCTACTATATTTCCTGAACTTTATTCTTACCACGTGCTTATGACGCTTGATGGGAAGCCTTGAAGTATACAGCAAAACGCAACGAAAACGTTCTTTCGACACTGCGCTTTCTGTTTCATATTAACTGAAACTTGGGTTTTTGATTTAAATGATGCAACCAACTTGATTTAATGAAAATGGTCTCACCTCAGCTTTAACAAAGTGAAAATTCAATATTGCCTCAGATTCTGTATCTGATATTAGGTTACTTTACAAAAGTCGAATGGAATGTTACATATATGCATGTGTGGAGTGAGAGAGAGTGCCTATCAGCATACAAAACAAAATATAATAATGAAAATCAAATAATAAATTTCTTCCGTCGATGTATATTCATAAGTCTTGTAAAGATACTAAGTGACTAACATGAAAAGTGTCTATCTTTAAAGTTCAACTGCATTTTAAATTTTGAGTTACAGAGTCAGCCAGTTTGAAGGTTGAATATTATAAAATTTATCATCTGCATTTACGAGCATAGTCTTCAGGCAGTTTAAGGTTTGATCTATTGAAGACTGCAAACTTATTCAGGTACTTTCATCGACTTTAGTTTCATAGCATAAAATGTTGGGAGGACGATGATCGACCCTGGCATCAACCCAATCACAAAAGTAAAGTGTGTCTTTAAAGAATTAGATTATTCAGGGAAAAAGAACTATTTAAAACAACCATTAAACATTTTGTACTGAAATGTTTAAATTAAATCAGAAGGTAAAATAAATGAGGATAATATAGAAAAGAACTTGTTCAATTTTTCGAAAGACGTTTAGCATACAAAATGTTTCATAATTTAAAAGTTTTTAATTGTTGGTATCATTTGATTGAGAAGTTCTAACTGAATTAATGTAACTACCTTAATATTTATATAAGATTGTTAAATGAAGGAAATCAAGTCACATTTCATTCTTTATCTGTATTTCTATTTTATTTTAAATTGTTTGTTATTCATCGAAAGTCTGTCTTTTTCTAAATTGGGTACAGGTGTTCCAAGCTATGTTTCCTCCTTCTAATTTGAGTTCAAGGTACTAGTTCTAAAATGTGGGATCTATATATAGTTAAGAGGTTATGAGCCAGGAGGTGAGGTTGATGCTACAACGCCACCTGAGGCTTGCTATGGAGTTAGGAGTTACTGTTAAACCGTAGAACAGGTTTGTAGTTCATTTCTAGCCATGTAGTTTCAAACAATTAAGTCATTTGGTCGCACTATATGATACACAAGCACTTCTAAATGTACTTCGTAGAAGATGTATC
>BMAW01014499.1:5012-15561 GCA_019974015.1 Nephila pilipes
TGAAGCGCTGTAAATATTCTCTAACTTCCCCCCCCCCCCCCCCCCCCCCCCCCCCCCCCCGCCCCCGGGGGAATCTGGGTAGAATTATTTACACACACTTCCCAGAGTCACCAATGTTATACATAGGTGAACCCGTGGTACCCCTTGGGAGGTGTATTCAAACGATCAAAAATTGAGATGAAATAAATCCTGAGTTCAGAGAAAAAATTGAAATAAAACTTTGTGGCCCATTTCTCTTTTTCCATATTCGTGGGTCACTTTGCTCTTCCAGATTTTCATCTGAAGTGCTGTAAATATTTTCAAAGTTCCACAAACCTGAAGATTAAGCTATTGGTAGATCATGAATAGACATTTCTTCATCAGATGAGCTTTCTTCAGATGTGTCACTGCAGACCTAAGACAGACTTTCGAATAGTGATATATCCTCTTCTGTTGTTAGAGGGAGCTTTCTAAGCAAATCTGAAATAAGATGGCCAATATTCAAATGGCTATAAACAAAAATACACATTCTGAAAATAACAGTAAATTTATTAAAGCCGAAAATATTCTCACTGACCATTTTACATTATGCATTAAAAATATGTATGGATAAAAATAAAAAAAAATTATTTTAATAACATATCATACATAAAGCAATTTATTTTGAAAACCATACAAATCATAGATAAAATAATTACTCTTCTTTTCTTAAGTTAAAAAGAGTGTTCAATAGCTTCATAGATCCGATAGTAACATTATATAACGAAAATATATTAAATGTAAAGTGCGGACATAGAAATAAAATTAAATTTGAAGGAATCAAACGTTTTTTAGCACATTGAAAATATAAATCAAATTCCAATATATTACTCAAATTGAAGAAGCCTAGAAATGTTCATTTTTGAATTACATTTGATTTTTACTGTGGCTGATATCTCTTGGAATAATTTTGCTATGCAAAAAATAATGAAACAAAATTGAGTATTACTTTTCCTAAGAATTTGGATTCATTCAGAACTCATTTTATCTCGATCACTATTTTAGATTTATATGTATTCGAGTTTCTTTCAATTTGGATATGATTTCTCTCTATTTAGATTCTCGTAATTTTTCTATTTCCTAGAAGGTGAAATTGCAAACTTTTTTAATTTTATCATTTGCTTTTTAATAAACTTAATCATCATTAGTATTCCTTTTATATTTATTTTATTGAATCAAATGTATGTTCAAATATTAGTTTATTTATTTTCTCCAATGTATATTTAAATGTAAAAAATATTTATTAAGGAACTAAAAATTTATAGAAATGTAAATTAGAAATCAGAAATTGTACTAATAATCACAAAAGCACAATTTCCAAATAGGAGAAATCATTTCAAACACTTTACACATAAATTGACGAAAAAAGAATAAACTGAAAATACCGTTACATATATTATGTAAGATAAAAGAATAATGCTAAAAGACACATCATTATGACCTATGAAGCTCAACCTAAGAATGTAATTAAAATGTTCTGATAAAAAGCTTAAATAAACTGTGGCGAAAGACGCTGAAATAATTAAAAAACTTTCCCATATTAATAAACATTGAGAATGAAAGGATAAAAAAAATTTGGAATGTTTCAGAACTTATAGTTCATTACCTAGAAGACAATTTTAGGTTTACATGTGAAAGGTTTTCTTTCCATTTTTATACGATTTTTCTCTATTTCGATTCTTGTAATTTTCCTGCTTTTCTAGGAGAAGAAATTTCAAACCTTTTTGATTTTATCATCTGCATTTAATAAACATAATTATTATTAGTATCAATTTTAAAATTATTTTATTTATTTCAATTTATGTTCAAAAGTTATGCTACATTATTTTATTTTATTTACTACAATGTATATTTAATTGTAAAGAAATATATGTTAAGAAACTAAAAAAATTAGAAATTCAAGAATTGTGCTAATCATCACTGGAGCACACTTTGAAAGTGAGAGAAATGATTTCAAAAGTCTTACACTCAAACTCACGAAAAAAATTATTGAATAAACTAAAATTTCGTAAAATAAACAATAGTGCGGAAAAAAACATCAACCCGAGATTTTAATTTAAGAAGCTCTGAGAATTAGTTTAAACAAACTGTAAGAAAAGACGCTTAAATAATTAAAGCCCTTCCCCGTATTTGTAAACATTAAGAACGGAAGGAAAAAAATCCTTTTCCTATGTTAAAACATAGAAATGGGAGTTAAGGAATGCTTATATACCGAACGAGTAACGTGATTTAATAATATAAATTATTTTTAATTAAAAACATCAGAATAAAATTTGAGTCAGTAATTAAATAATATATTATTTATTAACGCAACACGAGGGCTAATGGCGTAAATTTAAGTCTCGTAAATTTGAGTCTCCATCAATAGACTAGGACGACACGTGATCTGACACATCTCCACAACTTAACTTCCACACCACTCCAATGGAAGGATTTGGGACCTCGACATGTTTAATATGAATCAGCCCCACTAAATTTTAGATCTTTAGTGCCATCATGACTCGAAGTCACGACTCGACAGCTGCTACCACGACCATAAGGCTACAGTAGCATCTATTAAGTAATAGAAAGTTCAATTTGTATTATATTACAAGTAAGGGTTCGGATACCGTTAATGTATTTAATGTAATAAAGGAATGAGGATAAGTAAAAGCTAAAGTTTATTACGCAAGAGCCAAACTTGGGTATGCTGCACGAAACAATGTGCATCTGTGATCTATATTTTTGAAAAGCAGGGGGGAAAGAGGGGGATATGCTAAAAATTGGTTGTCAAGAAGAGCAAAAAATAGAGAAGGATCGCTAGGATATCCTGGAAACACTTTTCCAAAGATTGTAAAACTCATGAGAAAGAAAAAGTTTACTAGGGGATCTCAGTATCGTGATGCTTTATTTACCTAAAGTGATATGATAGTTGTTAATGGCGTAAGAGCCAGATATGGCTATGCCTCTCCAAACAAGAGCGATGCAACTATTTTCTCGACGTTTAAAATAATAGATAAAAGATAAAAATTGTTTGAGAAGAAGAAGGGTTGAAAATGGAGAAGGATTAAGGTGTCCTGGGGGGTAGTAACCCGTATTTATATCAAACATTGCAAATATCTTGGGTTAGAAAAATATTCCTAGGGTATCTGGGGTCACACGATGCTTGTTCTTACCTAAAGGAAGTATGCCCTTGAGGAGTTAAAAACTTAAACAAATCTCGGTGCGAGTTTTTTACTCAATTTGGGTCCGTAACCGATGGGAATTGCTCTTTTTAATCTAGTGTTTGTTTTCGGTTACTCTGGTGTCGAGATATTAGTTAGAATTATTATAAGCCTTTATTTGGAAGTAAAATGTTTTGCATTTAGTTTTCCACATTATTTTCAAATCAATATATTTATATGAGCAATCTATTTCCAGAATGAATTTTACGAAATGTAAATTGAGGTGCAAAATTACTCTGTTTTATATTCTGTTATTCATACAAACTGAATCTATAGAAATATGACTCTTTTTGCTCACTCTGAAAAATATTCTTAGAATATTTTTTGATAAACACCTTTATGTTCACTATCTGTTCTATGGAGCCAACATTGTGATCTGTACTATGGAACCAAGACGAAGACTCCTGTCTTACGCAGGTTTATAAGTAAATTTCCATGGCAATATCAGAGATATTATTAACAACGCATTGAGAAGCAACAGGATTAATGGCAACTGAACACGTAATGTTGAACCTCGATCAAGTGAAGAGGACTACACCTGAACTGAGCTGCCACTTCTCTCTCCAAACTTCCACACCAATGGGAGGACTTCGGACATCGACAGATTTAACGTTCATTAGCCCAGCTATAAGGCGGGTCTTAAATGTCGTCAATCCTCGACTCGACGAAAATACGTCGATTGAGAATCCGCCACCATGAGCACTAGGAAATCGTGGCCCTTTATGACAATAGAAATATTAAAAGCAAAGGTATTTCTTTTAAGGAAATATGAAACTAACTATTCCAAACTGCGTAAAGTTTGTATTACGCAAATGGATATTAGGGAAATATTTACTGCGGGCAATGGGAATGTTTCTTATGTTTCAATTCGGATACAACTAAGGATAAAATTAAGTAAAGATATTAGAGAGTCCATGTGTGTTATGTGGAAAATAGAGTCACAAAGCTACACGCGTAGAGAGTTATTTCTAGCATTTTTGATCCTTGTGGAATAATTAGTCCGTTTGTAATAATCATAGAAATTATTTTACAAGAGATGTGGAAAAATGGTTGAGAGGAGAACGGACATTTGCTAACCGACTTAGAAAAGAAAGGGAATACTTGGTGCTCTGAACTTTCGAATGGTTGATTTGTTTTATTAACGTTGCACTAGAAGACCCAAGAGGGCTATTGACGACGAATCTCGTAATTTTGAACATCGGCCAAGTGATGAGGACGACACTTGAGCTAGCACCCCCTCTTCTAACACCCACACCACGCCAAAGGGAGGACTATGAGTCACGACAGATTTTCACGCCCCTTCTCAAGCCCCCGACTCGACGAAAACCGCCGGCCGTGAGTCAGATATCATGACCACAAGGCCACCTGAACTTTTGGAATTTGAATTAGTAACAATTGAAAGTAATTTTTTTGAAAGTGCGAATTTGAAGGAAGTTTCACTTCATGTCTTTTGAGACGTCAGTCGGAACGCAAATGGTGCTGTTGTATTCGTAAGATGAGGAAATTGTAAAGATCAAATTTAAATGACTTTTATCATGTCGAAAAGTAAAGTTGCACCGTTCAAAGTTTTGACACTTGCAAGATTGGAGTTGATGGCCACTCTCCTCCTTGCACGTTTAGGATATACTTACGATGCCTCTTCCATGATTTCTCAAATTTTTTTTCGAGAGCTGACTCTCAAATCGTCCTACGCTAGTTGAAAAAAATCATCGAAAATATGAAGATACTTGCAGCTTATAGAGTGACTCAAGTACAATAATTTACTCTAACAGAGTGTTGGAATCAGTGCAGCGGCTCCGTCACCTTTCTACAAGAAGACAATCTGAAGGGAAGACATGTTGTCTATAGAGGTCAAGGCTTGCCTTGTTGTCTCGTTTGGCTCATTCGTAACCCTCGCGAGACTTCAGTATTTACTTAATGGTATTTGTGACGCCGATATGGTAGTAAGGGAAAAACGGTATGCGCATGTTAATTCTAAGGTGGCTAGTTCGAGGGACTAAAATTTTCTACTGTTACTGAACGTTAATGAATTTATTGAACGAGGCAAGATTTTTGCGCATTAAAGCGCGGATAAAAAGGTATGAGCACAACTCTAAATCTGATTCTACGAAATTGTATGGACCTATATGGGCTTCAAAACTTAATGAAGCTTTGCAATTTTGGATAAACAACTACTGTACAAGAGTATTACTGTATAGAATTTAAGCAACCTCTATCTAAGTCCTCCCGTTATCGTGGTATGGAAGTTAAGATAGGGAGATGTCAGCTCAGGTGTCGTCCTGGGCACTTGACCGATGTTCTAAATTACCAGGTACGTCATCTGTAATCCTCATGTTGCTTCTAAGTGTGTCATTCAATAGACAATCAAACCAACGTTCCTGTTGTGCTTATGGAGGAATTGATATTTGATCTGTGCTGCTGGATATAATTTCATCATCTTTTAATTCGTTTTTTACTTTTGCCAAAAATATCTTGTAATCGTATTATCTATTTACTATCACTTCGCTATGATTTATGTGAAAAATATTAGAGTTAAGGATTTTTGTTAAAACACGTAACAATGGCTAATATTTCCATCTCATAAACACTAAATATGAGAGTTACTTTGTCCTGATCATGTCTCATGAATAATTTAGAATAGTAGTGTTAAGTCTTTACGTAAATAAAAACTCAAGTAAGTTGAGAAGTAGTGGACTGAATATAAATTTTACTAAAGATTAATTTTTTTATATCTACATAGAGAGAGTGAGAGAATTGGACAGCATAGTGTACGTGAGCTACTACGATACCGATACGGTCCACACGATACAAACTTGCTGAAGACTGTCATGGTGTGAATTGACATTCGTGTAACTTAGAATAATCAGTCTTGTTTATTGGGGTAGCCGGTTCATTCATCTTTTTTACACAACTCATAAATTTTAAACAAACGCAGAATTTTTTTTGTTATACAACCAGGAGTGTACTTTAAGTAAAAAGTTTAAGTAGATAATGAAAAGTAAAAGTGAAGTGAATTAGTTATTAGTTAAGAAAGTACTGTAATGTATAAGAGAAAGGGAAAAGAAAGTTTATAAATCAGAAGTGGAAGTAAAAGTAGTAAAAAGAAAGTTAGTTAATTAGCTAGAATATAAGAATTGTTTTCTACAGTACATATTACATTGCATAGAATCTTAGAGAAATCAATTTCTGATTTTATCTTGGAATTGCAGTTGATTTAATTAAATTTTTTCAATAAGTGAAACTTATGAGCGTGCTTTTCAGTTAGATACGTGATTCCTTTCGATAAATAGTTTACTTATTATGTTTTTTTTTCCATATTTTGCTCAGATATTTTTATATAATGGAAAAATTATTATAAGAGTAAACATAAAATAACATTTCCCCCTTCATTACAGTAATTCGTGTGTATAATTTTGTTGAAATTATTTTTAATTTATCTCGAATTTAATTTATTTTATAGCCTCTACAGTCGCTTTAATTTTTATACTTATGGCAAAATCTTAAATTTTCTAGAAATACACTTAGAAAAATTTATATTTATATACGAATTTCTTATTTACATTATATGTTTATTTTTTATATCCTCCATGCATTTCATCGATTTTTTTTTTCGCTTTGTACTAAAGTTTCATATTAAGCTATTTTTTATTCATTGCATTATTTTTATTTTTTAGACCACTGTAGGCCAAATGGAGATGAAAGTTTGAAGAAAATATCGAACATGGAGTGTATCGAATGCCCCCAATTTAAATGGCATTCGTTACACTCCTTATACGTAAGCGAATGTATTAATTTAGAATGATAGTACAGTTACTGCAAAAATTGCCTCGAAGTCTTAGCTCAATTTAATTGTTTCATCTATGTCAAATGCAATAAACATTTGAATTCAAAGGATATGAACTATGTAATCGAAAAATACGTGGAAGAACAAAGAATGCAAAGGATTATATTTTGTCATATTGATAAAGTTGTAGTGGCCACATCTGCAAGTCTGTCGTCGTAAAAAAGGACACGTACAACTTTGTTTATATGCAATGAAAAACTATCCTCTATGTAGAACTTCTTTTTATAATTAAAGTTTTTGAATTATTTGTGTAGATTTACCATAATTTCGAATGTGTCAATACAAATAAAAAAAAAAAATAAGTAGAAGACATGAGAGAATGTAAACCATTATTTAATGAGCTCGTTATTCCCCTCCTTATAATTTTAGAATACTTTATGCAGCTATTTTTCGAAACAGTCGTACTATATTCTTTAAAACTAATAATTTTATAATAAGTTTTCGTTCAAATATTTCTTTTTTGCGTTTGTAATGATTTTTCTCTTTCAAGACGTACGCACAATGTACAGACGTACACAAGACGTGTTCAATGACGTGCACAAAATTTTTGTTTTGATTCTGAATAATGAAGGTAAATCCAAAACGTCGGTTACTTTTTTTAAAAAAATTCTCATAACAATAGAACGTACGAATAAATAATGTTTTCGAAATAACTCTAAACTTTATCTCCTCATGTAAAATTTATTACTCTATACTTCAAAATTTTAAAAAACTCTTAATGAATTTATGTTTTCTCTAAGATTTTCTTAAAAAAATTACTACTCTAATTTTTCAAATTTATCTTCAAAGTTCTTAGTATCTTATGATATTGTTATTTAGTTGTATTGAAATTAATGTATTTCCCTTCTAACTATATGTTTATTATTATAATTTTTTAAGAAAAGCACTTACAAGCTTATTAGTCTCCCTTTTAGTTTTACACTTCCTGCAATAAATTAAAATAATTTATTAAGTTTGTATCACATAATGTAGAATATATATATATATATATATATATATATATATAACGACAGAAGTGGCTGCGATAGCCTAGTGGTCATGATTGCGGATGGCGGTTTTCATCAAGGGTTGGATACGTGATGTCATTAAAGACCAGCCAAGTAGACGAGGCTGATGCACGTTATATCTGTCGAGGTCCAAAGTCCTAGCGTTGGCGTAGTGTGGAAGTTAGGAGAGGGGGTTCCAGTTCAGATGTCGTCCTCGTCACTTGTCCGAAGCTTAAAAATTACGAAGTCCGTCGGTAATAGCCCTCTTGACCAGTAGCCTACTTGAACCAAAGCTGTTATAGCTGTTATTAAAATATCAGCATCCGTTATTACCAGGAAATCGTGATGTCAATAGAAAACATATTGATAATGCATTCCAAAAGAAAAGAAAGAAACGAAAAATGAAAAGTGGAAAATTTCATGTATTAGAAATGTGACATTACACTCTAAGAGTTATTAGCTGGCGCTTCTTCTTCTTCTTCTTTTTTTTTTTTTTTTTTTGATTTTTGGAATTATGTTTTAAAGGAACTATTATTTGTTTTACTTTTTTCTTTTTCCAATAAATGCTGCGTGTGGAGATCATTGTCTCTAGGGAGGCCGATTTGTAGCTCTAAAACCTTTGGGTAAGCTCGGTCCCCTTGGTCATTCTGCCAATAACCTTTTTTTCCTCTAGTGTGACGTTAACAAAACTAACCCAATCAGGGAGAGACAGAGAGAGAGAGAGATTGTTTCGAGATTCGCTTTAAAATTTTATGTTAAAGGAACGTATAAGGTATATATTGTCTTATCTGTACATTAAAAAAATCTGCCTGTTAAATTTTTTCTCTAATGTGTAGAGTAATCATTTATATATATGTTATATAGATCATTAAATTCATTTGAATACCTGTGAGGTTTTATTCAAGAAATGTAAAGAACAGGTTACAGAGCAATCCTTTAAAAATGAATCATATCAGGTGAAAACTGTTCATTCAAAAAACATAAATTTCCATCCCTTGTAACGAAAGTCATTTATTAATATGAAAATGAAAGCAAAAAGAGGTAGACTAAATAACGTCTATGTTGCAGTCTTGGGCCAAATACTTCTTCACAACTGAAAATAGATTAAAATAACGTTCCTTACTGTCCCAATTAGACTTTGTTAGATCCGTTTCGTATCAATGAAAAATTATTTGATTATTAGAGCTTTAACTCTGTAACACTTTGCCAAATAAATAATTAATTTCGAAATCAAATTAATAATTGATGTTTAAAATTATTGAATTAAAATAAATTGCAGAAGATTTAAATGTGAAAAAAATATTATTCACATTTCATTAATTTTTAACCGCTCTGATGTTACATTTTATTCCCGCATTACAATATTACAATTAAGTTTTGAAAACTGCAGACACAAAAGTTTGTTTAATTTTTAGAATGTATTATGTTGCAAATTGTTTTTACAAAATCTTACTTCAAAACATAGTAATGCTTTAAACTGTAATAAACGTCATATAAAACAAATCTGTTCGGAACGATCAGGAATTGACGATATCTAAAACGAGGCTAATTCGTTTGTTCTATAGTAGTAATGATCTTTATTTACTGCACACAAATTTCTCTTTGAAAAAATGTTTTAAATATCCTTCATTTAAAAGTATTACATATGTTTTATGAATTCGGGTAAGGGGATATATTAGTGGCCAAAATAAAGGTATACAAATATGAGGAACACATGTCTCTAAAGACGTGTAATTTAATTACACAAAAAAAATTCATGTATGATATCAAAATTAATTT
Organism: Nephila pilipes; assembly: GCA_019974015.1. Lineage (NCBI taxonomy): Eukaryota > Metazoa > Arthropoda > Arachnida > Araneae > Nephilidae > Nephila > Nephila pilipes. The sequence continues at coordinate 14,843 of BMAW01014499.1, forward strand.
TATTTCATTATTATTAATGCGAAATATATAAACACTATTAAGAATAGTTTTTTAACTGTAATAATTGCAAAATTTTAATAATTTGAGTGAAATTTAGCACTTTGAGATTCTTCCATTACTAAGTCTTTGTCCTATCATATCATAATTAAAATTAAATTTACTATAAATCATTTATAAATTTAGCACAGTCACTTTTTTTTAAAAAAAGAATTAAGATTATGTACTTTAAACTAGATCTATAAAAGTTTAATATACTTATCTAATTTTAAAATTTAATGTTATGTTATTTCAAGGTATTCAGACGATTTTTAGATTAAGATAATTTCAATTTTACTCCATTGATCGAATTTGATTGTTACATTACGATACTTAATTTGGTATATGAAAAAAATCGAATCTCTTAGGCAAGATATATTTCCGGTTAAAAAAAATATACCGGAAACGAATTCTACTAGTTCGTGACCTTGAAACGTTCTTCAAACGAAACCATCAGAATTATACTTGAACAGTGTTAGTAAAATATAAAACATTTACTCTTATGATTAAGAAATTTGTAATAAGAATCTTATTGTATTCTCCCTGTTAAACATTTTATCGGAATAAGATCATTATTTTTTTCAGATTTTAAAATATTATCGTTTGAAAAGTCATTTTTTTTTTAATTAGGCAGGGGAAAAACAACTCGACACTTTATTATGTAATTGTATTAAATTTATTTT
>BMAW01014501.1:0-20672 GCA_019974015.1 Nephila pilipes
CATAAAGATATTTGAAAGTTCTTGAAAAAATTTTAATCATCAAGTGTCAGCAATCAATTAAATAACTATAAATAAATGTATAGCATAAATCACGAATCAGATAGAAAGAACAACCAAATGAAATATTTTAAGACACACATTAATTTTCAAATCGAAATCGAAGGAAAATTTAATCATTGTAAAAACATCTCTAAGACAAAGAAAATTAAAATTAAATTTAAAAAAAAAAAAAAAAAAAGTTTTTTACAGATTACTTTATTGAACTTAATGTAATAATTTTCTTTCTTAATCAAATATTTGGAACCAAAAAGTACTTTATTAATCCAAAATTTAAGACCTTTCTCTATGTTTAAAGTTTAGAATTAAAATTGTGTAATATCGATTATAAACATAAGTCAAAAAAATTTTTATGCGTGGATTATTTACTAAAAAGTAATGCATTTTTTTTGAAAGTAAGTAAAGCAAAATAAAATACTTATCGTCAATATAAGAAATTAAAAACAGAAAGAAACTAAAGAAAGAAAAATTATTCTATTTTGTAACTGAAAATTATTCGATTTTCTATTTTTTATGTTTTAAATTAGATATTAGAAATTGTATTAAGTAAAGAGCTTGAACACAAACATGAAAGAATTCATTGAAGGGTTCCAGGACACGTGGTTAATTCCGGAATATTATATCCAAACCTCCTTATTCTTGTGATATATATCTTTTCATATTATTAGTAAAACTCAGACATTTTGAGTACCTCATATTGGTATTTTAACCATTCTATAGAACTATAAAAGTACTTTTTATATCTGATAGGTTTTCTTTCCTCTCTCAGTTGAATATGAACATGATTTATGTGATATAGTTGTATTTCGGTTCATTTTTAACCTTTTTGCTATCGGAGGAAGAAAAAAGAAAAGCTTCTCTGGGCCCGCGGTTTCTTACCGCGGAGTGTCTTCTTAACCAGACGATTTTTAGATACTAAGCCTAATTTGTGAAAAAAATTCCTCTAAAATCGGCTATTTATTAAAATATTTTGGTATTTACATATATTATTTAAAATGCATTAAACTCAATATATTCAATAGAAAAAAAGATTTAATAAGATTTAATGAATGTTTTATACATAAAATTACATAGAAAATCATATCTTTTAAGAAAATACAAAATATATTTACATATGTTAACATAAATTTTATGGTGTAATGATGTACCATTACAAGGAACATATAGATATAAAAGATAAATCTTATTTTGCGGTATGGTATATTTATAAAAAAAATTCAATGCATAGTACAACGTCACATGTCTTTTACACATATTTTGACACTTCACGCAAGATTTTGAGCAAACGGCACATCTTAGTCCCCCCATCTTTTTTTTTTTACTTTAATGGATTATTTTCACTAACATTACTGTCAGATTTCTTTTATTATTTCGCAAATCTCAGTATCTGATAAATACTTTCTTTTCATCATGATTGTCGCTACAAATAAAAGCCGATCGAATGAAATGAACAGCTGAGAACATCTGCTACCAAAAGCCCTAACCCCCATAAAGGGCCATAAATTCTCCTTCGAACTTCTAAGAAGCAAGAAAAAAAGAAAAAAGCAAACCGAAAGCAAGTACACCCTTTAAATCATGTTATTACATCATTTAAAGAGCCGTGGCGCAACATGTGCTTTTAACATTTACTGATAGCCAGAAGTGAAATCCTAACCCATATCACCAAGGTCAACACTCCAAATAACCTATCTGTATAGATTTCGCGGTATTGTAACGCCATATAGTAACATTAAAAAAAATCAAACAAAACGTTCTCATCAAGCGTATCTCTATTGATACGTTGGGCCGTAGAAGACACTTACTCACCGTATCGCCCGTCATACGCTGGGCACAGAGAGCCAACACAAGCGTATCCCCTTTGATACGCTGGGAGCGAATGGGTTAAAGAGCCTCCGGATGATGTCTTGACGAATAGCTATCCATGTAATGTCAACAATATGGTCCAGTTCATCTTCTGAACAGTCAGGGTCTGCAAATGGCATCGAATCATCTCCCAAATGTGTTCAATTGTTGAGAGATCAGGAGAGAACGGTGGTCAGGGAAGCATCTGTGCACCTTGCAGAGCAAATTGGTTCATACTAATAGTGTGTGATAGGGTATTATCCTGCTAACAAAATACATTGGACACCCTCTTAAGTTAGGGAAGTATCCCTGGCCATACTATATCATCCATGTATCGATGGACCGTCATAATGCCCTGAATTCGAACTAGAGGTGACCTAGAATCGTACACAATTGCTTCCCAAACCATGGTGCCTCGTTGTCGCGTGGTCAAGCGTTCCGCAATTGCAGCCGGATCGGTCCTGTCTCCCGGTCGACGCGGCGATTATTATTGGAGAACCTTAATCATGACTCATCTGACAACACCGTGCCATTCCGTGGTCCACATTGCTCGAATACGGCACGATTGCAGACGTTGGCGACTGTGCTGCTGACGACTTATGCTGCTGCAGTCTTCTTAACAGTCACCATAAGTGCAGTCCACTAGCAAACAATCGACAGGAAACGTTTTTGAGAGATTTAGGAACATCCAGGGTGTCATGAATATTTTGCAGAATACAGGTAGAAATGGATTCCTGGTCCTACACCGCTTGTCGGTGGATACATCAATCCACTCGTGCTGACGTCACTCTGGGTGCATCGGCACAATTCCAACTTGTCACACTCCCTTATTTTACAATTTTAACTAGAGCGGGTGTACATTTTACGCACCAGGTATATTAAAGCTGAGATATGCCTAATTGACCAAATCACCCTTCTCAATCTGATCACCAAGCCCTTCGTAAAATCATCTGTTTCCTAGAACTGCCTCTATTGATGATGGCCTGGATACTACATGTGTTTTCTGAGACAAGAATACTCATACATAAATGCCAATATTTATGCTAATGCGTCCATAGCATAAATATTGGCACGAAAATTGAACATTCCTGCAGATTCCTCTCTTTATATTTTTTATATTCATTAAAAATTATTAAAAATATTCAAGCTTAAGTTACTAAAAATGAATTGTTTAAATAACATGAAAAGTATAACAATCTCTTTGACAAATACACTCATGGACACAAAAAATTAGCGCACCAAGAAGGAGTCGTCAAAATCAACCGAAATTTTACATACGTAATGACTACTTTGATATAAGTAAATGATTATATAATAAAAGAAAAAGGCTCGTTTATTTCACAGAAAAAAGCAAAAGAACGGAGGATTTATTATCCTGTTGAACCCCCTGTAGCGCAAATGCACGATGCGATATGATCGAGCATTGAGGCATACAAGTTCTGTAGGATATTTTGAGCCATTTCGTTCCATATTTGCTGTAACCTTGCCTCTAGTTCGTTCAAACTCGGGGGATGCCCAACTCGCCGACCCAAATGATCCCAGATGGACTCGATTAGAAACAAATCTGGGGATCGGGCAGGCCAAGGAAGGGTAGTAACAGTGCGGAGACAATCTTGTGAAACTTTTGCCGTGTGAGGCCGAGCATTGCCTTGTTGATAAATGGCTCCTGGGAGCCGTTGCATGAGTGGCAATACATGTGGTGGCAGGATGTCATGGACATACCGCTGGGCTGTCATGGTGCCACGGATCAATACTATGGGTGACCGTGTATTGTAGGCAATGGCACCCCATACCATCACACCAGCTGTGGGAGCAGTGTCTCGATGTAAAGCAAAGGCAGGATTGAGGAGTTCACCACGCAGTCTCCACACTCGAACACGATTGTCATCACTGCTGACATTAAATCTGGATTCGTCGCTAAATACGACCTGGTTACATTCTTTTTCCAGCTTCCTTCTGCGCGGCACCACTCTAAACGGAGGCGTCGATGGGTTCGCGTCAAGGGCAGCACACGTAATCGATGCCGTGATCCAAAATGTCCTTTAACCAGGCGCCTTCGTATGATTCGAGAAGACGCAGGAGCCCCTAGTGAAGGTGCTACCAGTGCCTGGATGGCGGCCGATGAAGCAGTTAGCTGTACGTGTGCATTTCTTACGATGTGGCGGTCTTCTCGACGACTGGCCTGACGAGGGTGTCCTGAGCCTGGTCTTCGTGTAAATGACATCTCTCGGATCCACTGGTCCCAACACCTCCTTACAACACAATCAGTGCTGCCTAGCTGACTACCCAACTTCCATCATGCCGATAATTCTCCCCCTCTCAACTGCTCATATTGTCTTCGGAAACGGCGTAATGGCATGTTTACCTCAGCTCTTCCTTTGTAAACGATTCAGCACACTCAAACAAGCTTTGGTTACCTGTTTTATACTCCATGGAGAACGACGTTAAACGCCCTCAACCGGCTATACGTAATGCGCAATCACGCTGCATTTCTAATCATTTACATATCTCCCCGACATTTACATTCATGCCAAGTTTCGTTACCATCCCTCAATTATTTCTTGGTGCGCTAATTTTTTTTTGTTCAAGAGTGTATATTAGTTCAAATGCTATGAACCGCTTGATAAGTTAATATCTCAATAAGAAGAGAAATTTTATTAGTATTAAATTTAAAAAAGAAAGATACATCGATTTATCCGTTTTAAAACATGGTTTTAATTTATATTGAAAAGTTATTAGGCCATGAATGTATGTAAACAGAGTAAATTTATTATTTTCTATGAAATTTTGCTAATAAAAATGTAAGTATATATCAGCTACAGTATTACCAATTGGTCCAACTTACGATAATTCTTTAAAGTATTTATTTTTAGCATTATTAAAAACATAATTTTTTGATGCAAGCTTAGTTGGAAATTTAAATTTCTTAAACGAAATTAATTTAATAAATTTTAATTCTTAAAAATCATCGATAAAATCTGTAACTAAAGCATCTACATCTCTTTCTGTCTATTAAAATAAACATATATACTAAATTATAATAATTAATTGAGTAAATCAATTTAAGTTAATATAGTTAAAATTTTTGTAGTAATTTCTTAATATTAACAGCCTGTGAAAATTTTCAATAAGATTTTGAAAATTTTTATAGTTGTAGCAATGTAAGTATTGAAACAATTAGTCAATGTTCTAAATTTTAATAGGTATTTTATGAAATTTCGGAATTAAAAAATTAGGTAAATTGTACACTATTAAGATTATAACTTACATTATGTATATATATATATATATATATATATATATATATATATATATATATATATATATATACATACATATATATAAGCGAAATACCACTGACTGACTCATCACGAGATCTCTTAGACTATACAACCGATTGACTTGAAATTTAGCGCAGTTACTCATTTTGCGATGTAGACGCTCACTAAGAACGGAACATCCAACATGTAATTTTCATCCGTTAATCTACTCTTATCCATCGGTTATGTAAATTTTGGCGACTTAATCGCCAAAAATTATACGACTGACACCAAACGGAATATATATTTTTTATATGAATACTGCGTATTGTCACCAATGAAGCTTACTTGGTCAGATTTGCGCGTGTGGAATGGGAAAGTACCAAATAATTTTATATTGAAGCGTTGATGGACGATTGGTAAGATTTTGGTGAAGGGGCTCTTTATGTGAAATTTCGTACATGTGGAAAATAAGAAACGTACATATTTAGCGATAGAAATAAATGAGTTTGGAATCCCACGGTTGGTGAAAGTGTTGTTTAACTCTAAAACATAGCGGGATTTTAAAAAATACTAAACAGGCGACTTCTTATGGAGTAGCACACACACAAGACAATCTTCGTTTACTGGAGGGCCTCGTTATATGTATGAACAAACTGAAGACACTATGACATACGTAAGACATTTCCGACGTCCCGACTTTTTCGACTTTTTTTTTTAGTATTGCAAATTTAGGAAAAAATGCTTATGATATACACACGATGTCATTGCGAGGGTATTTCATTTGAAAGTTAAGCACATGATGAATCTTCTAACAAAAGGCTGTATCTTTTTCAATATTAAATGTAACATGTATACGGTGGAATGAGCTTTATATAGTTATATATATAAATATGAGGTGACTTTTTACTAAATTTTTTTATTTTTCTCATATTTTTGAAAGTTGTGGATAACTATTATTAAAGACAATCAATTTCTTAAAATTTTAAAATTAGATTATCATTATCGCTTAAAAAGTGAAAACTTTCTTGATATTTTACGTATAGATTGCAAAATATAATATTATTGTCTGCCCATCTAAGCAGGTGGATATCAGCTAGTATATATATATATATATATATATATATATAGAACAAGATGAATTAGTTACCAAAAGTTAAGTACAAAAATGGTTACTTCTCGACATAATAACCATGAAGAATCATAAGGTGGACGAGCTTTTCGATCCCCTCTTCGAAGAACGTTGCCGCCAATGATGCTAGATGGACCTGTATTTTGTTTTGAATTATCACTATTGGTACGAAAGTTTAGGCCTCCTAGCCAGTTCTTTAATTCAATGAGCAGATCAAAATCATACTGTTCTAAGTAAGTTGGAGCTACATGCTGGATGATCAAACATAACCCATTTAAACTGCTCCAGAAACTGTAGGTTACAGTAGCACTGTGAGGGTGGATGTTGTCATGAATGAGGACAACTGCAAAGGGCAGTATTTCTGTTTTTTAATGGACCATTATAGTCGTCATAAAATCTAACATTAAATAGTTTCATCTATAATGGACTCGGGTTCCATAAACTCAACAAGCAAGACACTTTTTTAGTCCGAAACACTCGTGGCCATGAACTTCCTAATGTTGCTGGTTTGTTTAAAAAATGCGAGTCCTTGTCCCCCTGAAAGAAAACTGTATGAAAACAATATACAAATCAGATGCATAGTTAAAAGTGAACATCAGAAGTATCTGGTAATCTACGGACTTTTAATGAAGGGTCATACACTGAGATCTGCTTATACTTCATTGGTGGAAATGCATCTTATATGTAATTCATTTCAGAATATTTTTCTGATATTTATTCATATAAAAAATTTAATTTTTATAAAGTATTCTCACAAATACAAAGGAAAAGAATAAGAAATATTGTAAATAAATCAAACATTTTTATAATGTTTGATTTAAATAAAAATTAATATAATGAAATCTAAATCTATAATATTTAAACAAATAGATTAGTGTTTTATACTTAAGATAAGGTGTTACAAACAGAGATGTTAATTCTCTGATTATATTCACCTAAAGCAGAATCAGATAACGAATATCTTAACAAAGAAACTTATATTTGTTTTAACTTATTTTTATTGCTTAAAATTTGTAGAAACATACACTTAGGGAATTAAATATTATTAGTTGGACGACGTAGCTTAAAATGTTCCTGAATGTATCTAAATTAGATTTTCGAGGCAATTATTTCATTCTTTAAAGTTAGTTATGTCGCTTAAATTTTCTTTACGCTAAGTGAATAAAATAATTTGAATATCTGATTGTATATTTATAATGTTGATAAAATTAGCTTAAAAGATTTATAATTAGGATTCAAAAAAATAACGAAAGTCATTAGCATACTGTTCTTCTTAAGCAAATAGATTTGTGAATTTAATTTCTGTAAGGGTATTTATATATTACTCGAAGTAATCAATTGTTTTATGTTAAAGTTCAGCAATCTACTCCCAAATTAAGCTATCACTATAATAGAATTTATATTCTATATTTCATTAGAGTTATAATGGGTTTTCATGTAAATAACATGGTATTTTTATTTAATTATATTAGTTTTACTGATCAAGGAAGCTTATTATTAAACCTAATCAAGTGTAAAATGACTTATTTTGACTAACAATAATTAACGTTTAATGAATTGGATAATCACTCATAATGAAGTATTTAACCTATTTAACACTAGATATAATGCAATTTAGTACATAATTATTTCTAAAAGCCAACATTAATTTAGTTTAGTTATATTAACATTAGTCTAGAAGCAACACGAGGCCTATTGGCGACGGATCTCGTAATTTTGAACCTCAGTCACGTGACGTGGACGACACCTGAGCTGACACCCCCTCTCCTAACTTCAACATCCCGCAAACGGGAGGACTTTTGGCCCCGAGAGATTTAACGTGCATCAGCCCTGGATACGTTGTGGGTCTTCAGCGGACGAGGATCAAACCCGCGACTGAACGAAAACCGCCGGCCAAGAAATCCGAAACCATGACCACTAAACTACCGCAGCCACCTATAATCCTATCAGAATGAGTTGCATGTGAAAATGTTTTTCATAACTATTAATAACCTTTTCACATAATCATAATATTTAATGTGAGGAAAGAAATAATAAAATTAAAACATTTTCTTCTCTGTTTTTTTTTTTAATTTTTAAAATTGTTTTAAGAAATTTTACAAATAAAACTAATAATTTTGTTTTAAGTATATTTTCTATAAAAAATTTCTGGTTTTTCAGATTTTTTGCAAATATTATTCCCTTAATTATGTCTAAAAATTCCATTGAGACTCTACTTACATTTGAAATCTCTAGACATTGAAGATCAACATCCAGTTTCCTGTAATTACATCGAAGATGAATTTGTATACTTACTTGAGAACTGTATCACTAATGAAAATAAAAATACTTTTTAATAATCTTCGTCACTGCCCTTTCTAGTTACAGGGTGTTTCGAAATTCATGGACGAAGAAAATTAAGGGGTGATAGAATACATTTAAACAAGCAATTATTACCATACGATGCATAGGTGGAGAACAAGAGAGGTTAACCATTTACGGTGCTATAATGGAAAGCATAAAGTGCGAGTTTATCCATACATAGTCGTTTCTACCTTCTACCGCAGGAAGGTGAGGTAAAGTAACCAGAAATGTCACCATGCCTCCTGAAATCTGTGGTGAAAATTACGTAATTGCGTAATGTGTAAGAAATCGATGTGCCTTACGATGTAAGTACGATGTGCCTTATGCTTTTCCTTATAATGTCGTCTAACCTTTCACCGCTTTCTCTCCGCCTATGCATTGTATGATTAAAAACACTTATTTAAATTCCTTATCACAACTTAAATTGTTTTCCCATGAGTTTCGAAACAGCTTGTGTATTATCCATGTAATTTTAGCTGTCAAATCTAAAGTGTTGCAAACATCCTTAATATCATCTATGCAGTCCAATTTTCAATGTATACTTTCTTGTCATTTGTTTAGTTATACGAGTATTTAACTTCCATTTTATTTAGTTATAAGATTTGACTGTAAATGGTAATAATTAATTAGCTCCGTTATTTCTAACTAATTTATATAAGTACTTATTTTGTTACTGGCTTTCAGAACATAAAATTATCCTGCTTTTAAAATTGTGGAATAATGTGACTTATCGTAATTTATACATAATGCGACACCTCGTACTACATACATAATGAGAAACATCGTATTACATACATAATGAGACACCTCGTAATACTATTGGCATACAAATAAAACAATACCCATTGTTCAGATATTTGTCATGACCTGTACTTAATTTTAGAAGCTTTAGAATGTTAAACTAACTAACTAATGTTGACGATGGATGAGATTTATCTCTTCTTAAATAAGGAAAACCAGTTAGAATGTACCAGCTAAAATATATCAGCTGTAAACCTAAAATTTTGTACCAAATTTATGGGGTTTATTTGGCACTTATTGTGTAAGTTTGCCCATGCGCTTATTGGAAAAAGTTGCTTGTAAATAGGTGAAGTTACTCCTGATCTATATCACGCTTGGCTATTCCATTAATTTACTTATCCATGTTTTAGACACCATACCAAATTTAACAGTTTTAACCACTTATTTTCTTAAATTACTTCATCGTAAAGTATATATCTAAGAATGTATGCAATTTTAATTCTAAACATAAGGTTTTGTTAAAAGAATTAGATCTTCATTTAGCAGATTATAAATACAATCATTTTAAAATTTTCTTTGTATACTCCACAACTATATAGAACTGTGATAGTGTAACTATGCCGAATTGATCTTTCACGAAACAGTCTTCAAAACTCGGATCACATCTGATTCAGTGTAAATTAATATACGTTCAATTAAATTAAAATCTGTAATCAATGAAACTGCTTGAATCCATAATCCAGTTTAATATTTTTTTGCCCAAACCATTGGTAAAGGTATGTCCTTTTAAACATTTTCAAATGCATATCTTTTAGGAATGCCGTTTTATTATAGCAGTAACCATACGGGATTTGGTTATTAAATAACGATACTGACCCTGTAAAACATTCTATTGATGTCATACATATTTACTTATTATCAACATCTACACTTATTCTCTATCCTTACAACACACCATACGAATCTTCCATTGTTTGAAACAGTATTGAAATCTTTTGTCTGCTCCTGTAGGACACATGCCGCTCATTCTATTATAGATTCAACAGACCCAAATCTTGAATCAGATTTCATCTTAGGAAACAGATAAAAGTCGTGTGGCTCAAGATCCGGTGAATAAAATGGACCTAACACTGGAATGATGTACTTGGCTAGAAACCTCTTGACAGACAATGTGGAATGAACCAGGGCATTGTTTATATGGAAAAATTTGCCGTACGGATGCTTGTCAATTCCTACAATCTCAGAAATGGCAGGGATACTTAACTAATGGTCAGATGGAACCAGACTACTGATTTTTTCGGTATTGTCATCGTTTTTGACGTAGAAGAGCAACCCGGCCATGAATCAGCTTCTATGTCTTCTTGACGATCTTGAAAACGCTTAATCCACTTAGAAACTAGTGCACGCAATAAACATTCATTGTCATATAGTTCGTTCAATAAATTATATATTTAAGTAGTTTTTGTTCTATGTTACATTTGAAATTTCACAACAATTCATTGCTTATCAGTTTTCCAATGAAACAAAGATGAAATAACTGTAATGTGAACGAACGCTATAGTTATACGGATGTGTTTACAGAAATGAGGGGCATAGCATTCTAAATAAATCTTCATGCTAAACAACCACCGGTTGCTGGCATTTGGCATATATGTATTTCTTCTGTAGCAGTGTCAGTCCTGTTATTTAATAGTCATGACATGTAGTTAGATTTATGCAACTTTAAAGCTAAAAATAAATTTTAATGAGAACCGTTAAGATGCCATTTTGTAATATGTTTTCAAACATATTTAATTCACTAAAATTTCTAGCTCATGTCTCTAACAGAAGTTACACTCTAAGTAATTTTTATTTTGATTATTCATGTTTTATTATAAAATTTATCACGATTTTAACTTTAAAAAGTATGTTATTCCCTTGTCAGGAGATATATCACATTTTAAAAAATTTATATTTATATATTTTCTAAATTTAATTTTGACAAATTTCATTAGTATTTTTTAAATTAAACATTATTTCTCAATATAGTCATATAGAATAGTGATTTTAACTCAAAAACATTTTTCATATTATAAGACAATCATTATATTCTGATAGATAGAAAAGTCTTGTGTTTCTAAAAGTTCACAAAATGTTAATATCTTAATAATTATTTTTCCTTTTCCTTAAAGTAGTATTAACATATTTCAAATATTATTACAATGTAGAGTTCTCATGCCGTTTGAATAAACTATCTTATAAATTTAAATTCGTCCAGTTACCTTCCAGTTTTACTAGCAGTTCTATGTTTGATGAAGTTCTAAGCAGTTACTCTCTTTTGCTGGACTAAGAATAGAAAGAACTCTCTTTCATTCTGAACACTTTTCCTTAGAACATTTTTTACTTCTTAATACCTTACACTTATAATCAAATTAAGAAACGTTAGTTGCATATAATTAAGGGAGAGTCAAAAGAAGGAAACCCCACTTCCAACTAATCGATGCATTTTCTTGAAAGAAAGTTAGGGTTGTGTTAAGCCCAGGGCTTGTTGCTAACTGGAATAAATTGCTACCCCTAAATTTGTTCCATATAACGCTTTTAATCCTGAAAAAATTACATCATTCAGAATTGTTTAGGTATAAATATATATTCAAAGAATTCTTTAGAAATCAACGTCATCTTACCACACCGAATTTCTCTAAAATATCATCATCGTATAATTGAAGTTTAACGAAATTTAGAATATAACAGTTTTCTATTTGAAGTTTTAGAAAACCTTCAAATAGAAAACTGTTGTTAATTTTTAAATTATAAGACCTTCACCTTATGTTTTATCAGTTATTAATGATATTTTCTATAGTACTAACTCCGTGAATCATTTATGTTTATAAAAATTCACATTTAAATATTTTCGCTTTACATATTTCATATAATCACCTATGGTTGCAATAACAAATCTAAGTTGCTTTAAAAACATTTTTTATAATTGGACGTCTTTAGATAACCTTAATTTTTTTTGATAAACACCGCGTATATTGCAATAAGCATTTGAAATTTTTTATATGAAGATCAGCAATTACCTACTGCCAATACATCTTATTCTAAAACTTGGTTAAAAATGTGAATTTATTTTCGATTTTCCAAATAGACAATAAAATAAAAAAAATATTTAACGTACGTTACACCTCATTTACTCGAAAAGCAGTTTTCAGGAAGTCTGACGTTAGTTAACACCCTATTATCGCTCCGTGAAGTTTGAGCAGTAAAAGCAAGCACATTTTGAATGCGTCAGCACCCATCGACTCAAACGGCAGTCTTGTGGATGGTGAGCATCCTATTTTCCGGACGTGAAGTTTGACCAGTAAGGGAAAGCACACTTTTAGGTTCGTCAGCCTACCATGATCTCAAACGATGGTATTGAAGAAGTCGGACTGTGAATGAGCTTCCTATTTTCCGGCCGTGAAGTTTAACCAGTAATGCGAAATATATTTTGACTGGCATCAGTTCCCATAATCTTATACGATGGTTCTGAGAATGTTGGACAGTGAATTAGCATTCTAATCTCCATCCATGAATTTGACCAGTAAGCCAAGCTTATTTTAAGAGGCGTCAGCCTCCATCATTTCAAACGATGCTATTGAGGAAATTGGACAGTGAATGAGCTTCCTATTTTCCAGATGTTAAGTTTGTCCGGCAAGGCTTGGAACATTTTAAGATGCACTGGTCCTATAGCAACAAAACCGAAGGTCTTGTGTACAGGTTATAACCTGTACACAAGACCTTCGGTTTTGTTTCCAAAACAGCAACTAAAATGGGTTTTTCATTCCTAATACTTTTAGCTAGAATACAATGGTCTTAAAGAAATTTAAGGTTTGTTTTCTAAAGAAATTTTAATATTTTATAGTTTGTGCTTACCCCTACTGCATTTATAAGCCACCAAAGAGCCTTTTGTTTCTATAATAAATAATTGCGACAACTTATCACTTTTTAGAATTTCTATCATACAGTTTGTTCTTCATCACCTAATGTACATAAATACCCATGACAATTATTTTGCGGTTCTTTTTATAAGCAATAATGTAAAAAATATTCTTTAAACTTTATTATTGTATTATGTTATTTGTGGTTTGAACATAATTGCTGACACTGACAAATTTGATTATTGAAATCGTTAAAATAGAATGTAAGTTAAAAACAATTTTATTTTGATTCTATAAAAGCATTTCTGAAGTCCTTATTTCTGTAATTTTCATCTTTTATCTTGGTATGAAATTGTTAGTTTGACTTCCAGTTTGAAAAATATAAAAAAACATAACCTCAAAAGAGGCTAAATTTAAACTTTCGTACTTAAAAGTTAACTCAATATATTTTATATATCATAGGTGCATGAAAAATTGAGAAATAACGTTTTATTTAGACTGATTTAGAAAGGTACTCATACAGTTGTCATATAGAAGAAGTAACAAACATAGTTAAAAAACTTGGTGCTTAGAATTGGTTGCATTAGAAGACTTTAAATAATTTAAGTTATGATTATTAAATCATAACTTAAATTATTAAAAAAATATGAAAAAAGAAGCAAAATAACCGAATATTTTTTTTAAAAAAACTAGAATCAATTTAATGAGTAAACTACCCAATATCAATTGCGTGATTATTATTATTCAAAACAAAATACATAATTCTTTAAAACATAGAAACATAAATGATTTAATTCACATTTAAAATAAAAATTTAATTCTTTATTAATTATTTTTTACTCTTACAACAAACGTAAAACTCAATATCCCAGATAAGTTTATTTCATTCAAAAAATAATTTAAAGGAGTGATACAAATACACACTCAATGAATTCCGAAAATTGGATAGAAATTTAAAGAAAATTATTGTTGGCAACATGAATAAATTTAAAATAAACTCCAATAATAATAATTTATACTTAGTTTTATTTAAGGTAATGTTATACGTTAAGCAATAAATCACAATTTTAGGAAGTAAAGGGTGTTAACAAATGATATGAATGTCGAATCGTGTGTGTATCCATAACAATTCGTTTGATTTATTATAAAACTTGTATTAAATTAATGATTATAACTAAAACTGTTTAATCATACAATAAAATACATGGTTTTTAGATTAAAATTGGGATTAGGGTTAATTTGAAATACATTTCTATTTAACAAGTTTCAATCATAAGTACAATTGAAGTCGCAAGGCTCAAGATCTGGCAAATAACGTGGATGGTCTAACTCTGGGATGGCAGATTTGGCGAAAAACTTCTTGACAGACAATGTGGTATGTGCCAGCGTATTGTCCTGCAGGGAAATTTACCATACGAATGCATTGTCGATACCTACTGTCTCAAAAATTGCACGAATATTTAACCAACGTTCAGATTGAACTACATTGCCAATTTTTTCGATATTGTCATCAATTTTTTGATAGGAGGTGCGTCTTGGGCGTAAATCATTATAAACATCTTCTCGGCCATCTTGAAAAGTCTTAAACCACTCAAAAACACGGGCATGCGATGAACATTCGTTGCCATACACTTCTTTCAGTAAATTCAGTTTCAGTATCTTTTTTATCCCAATTTTCTTGTGAAATTGTTAACAATTCGTTGCTCACTTTTAATTTTTGTTTTGAAACTAAAAAAAATATCTCTGATACAAAAGAAGGCTACGGCAATACGAATTTCTCTACAGGAACACGTGGCATTCGAAAGAGAATGCTTCCTGCTAAGCAGCTAGTGGTCGGTGTTGTTTGGCGCATGCGTACTTCCTTCGTAGCAGCGTCAGATTTGTTATTTAATAGCCTCACCTCGTACAGTTCTAGCAGTAGCTATTCTTTCTTTCTGAAAGCAAGTTTAATTATATTAATCTTAATCTGAAAGAATTCACTTTATCACAGTTTCTAGAAAAATTGAAGTTACTTTAATCTTTTAGTGTCTAATATAGTCTTCAGTGATATCCATTTCTTCGTGTTAGGTTTCATCTTCGAAAGGACAGTTTTTCCAAGAGTTTATCCGGTTATAATATTAGGGATGTTTCATTATATTGGTTATCCTATTATAATTCATATTATCATTCTGCTTCCATAAATATTATCAATAGTCACTTTATCATCACTAGAGTCTATTGAGATACGTTGTCATCAATTTCTTTCTTTTTTCGCATAAAAATTATCTTCAAAGGATAACCGATTAAAATTTGTATCTAATTTCAAATATTGGAATTTTTGATTATATTGCTTACCTTTCCCAATAAGCTAACTTTTTTTGAACTTCCTTTCATAATTTGACGGTTATACACATTTCATAATCTTTATACACACTTCAAAACAACTATATCAAAATATTAGTGTTTTGTTATTCAACAAATTACTGCAAAATGAACACAGAATGTTATGAATTATATTTATGCCTTTTTCATAATGATTTTTTAAAATTGTTTATTTTTATAATACCTGTAATATTTTCTTGTTATTCAACATAAGTAATTACTATTTTATTCTTTTGTAAAGGAACACATAGGCAGATTTCGAGAGTTAAGATTATTTATCAATCTTTACCTGCGACATAATTCAAATTAATTTTGAAAATGATCCCAATTAATTATCACAACATACAAATTTCAGGTAAGTGTATTCCTGCATCTAAATTTTCCGGACTCTCCAAATAAGTATCAGGATATATCTGTACCTATACATACATATATCGAGAAAACAAAATATTAATAAAAATAAATTTATAATATCATGACTTACCTATTTCATTAAAAGACACAAAAATTTTAGAAAATTCCATCAGTATGATTGTTTTAAAAGAAATATAAAATCTAACCCTTTTGAATGATTTGCGAAATAGATAAGCTTTAAAAATCTATATCATTAAGAATGTTAATTTAAATAGAATGACAAGTAGTATACAAATCAAGGGGAAAAAGCTATAAAAATTGTACTGAGATCAAACATATTTTCAGAAAAAAATATATAGTTGCATTCAGACAAGCAATCAGTAACATTTTCTCTGAGTGTGTGTACACTGCTACTAGGATTGACATCCCTTAGTAATATTAGCGCCTCTCATATGTTTCCCTTTGACTTCATGTGAAATTTTCTCCCACTCTTGAATTATATCTGAAACTTCCTCAGAGAATTAAAAGATTTTGACCTTCAGAACTAATATATGCTCAATTCTAGATCTCTAGCATCTCAGGTAATCGATTAAATTGTTGACTAACATTGATACAATCATTAAAAATAATTGCAGTATGTGCAACCTGAATTATCGTGCTATAATGCAAGCCGTCAACTCCATGAAGGAAAATTTAACGCAATAGGTCAGAAAATATCATCAACAAGCTGCTTTTTTGTGAGATCGGATAGCTACCAGAAGGATAACAACGATCTATTAAAGGACATTATCTCCTTAACTTAATTTCTAGTTGTTGGGGTGATAGACAGGTGACACTCGCGTCATAGTCCTGCAGTTATTCTAGGGGTCCTAAAATTCGATATTGATAACTATAGGATCGAATTTCTAGTTCAATTCGTCACTAAAATAATTTTTGTAAGTGATAACAAGACAGGAATTAGTATAAATATGCTTGTCGTTTTTCTCATGTAACGGAATGATTATTAACTGTGATTGCTTATTAAGCTACACTTAGAAGCAACACGTGGGTGATGGTGACGGACGCCATTTTGAGTCCCGGTCAAGTGATGAGGACGTGACATGAGCTGGCACCTCCTTTCGAATCATCGGCACCATACCAAAGGAAGGACTCGGAATCTAACTAAAATTAGCCCAGTTGTATGGCGGGTCTATAGTGGCTTCAGGGCTTGAACCTACGACCCTTCAAAAGCAAAGCAAACTGTGGGGTCGTGACTTTCACCACTATGCTACCGGGGCCACAAATAGTAAAATAAAAAAAAAAAATCTGATTCCATTCTCGGAATCATAAATATACGGTACACTTATAAGGAATTTGTCATTCTTAATATCTTCCGTAATTCTAATAACGACTAAGTAAAATTAGAATAATGTTTTAATTACTCAAAGGGAACTAAACTGAAATTTTACTTTACGAATTTATAAAATTAAATAATACTGTTAATTAAGATCTAAAATATTTTTTCATTTACTTAAGTTAGAGAATGATTTAAATAGCCAATACTCTGATTTTATTAGAAAAGATATTTAACTTCCAAGATACTCAAATATACCCATTAGGCGAATATGTATTAGATTGCCTAATTGCAGAACCATAATTTGTAATATTTACATAGTTAATAACACAACGCATTAAATAAAACACTTGAGGAATATGAACGAATATATAACACTACATTATTTTTCCGATAATAACCTTTGATCTTGAATAATTGGAGGAATTTTAGAAATTTCGCTTTTATTGATTTTATGATAAGAGGAATCTAAATATCTAAAATTATTGATATGTTACAACTAACTTTGTTCTGGCAATGTATTAAATAATATAATATTCAATAAAAATACTATTTTTTTTTTTTAGTTTTCTAATATTTTTAGAATAAGTTTTATATTATTTGACGTTTGATGTAGGAAATTTTGGAAAAAGTTAACAACTAATTTATCACATTGTGTACTCGTAATGTTTGAGAGATTAATTTAACATTATAGAGGACTCCTTTTTTAAGCAAATGCAATTGGAATATACTTCAGTAAATATTCCAACATTTTAATACTGACCTTTTTCATCAATAGAACACTTCATAATAAATTACATTTCGTACTGAACCATCAGTAGCCACCGCTACCAAATGGTTATAAGCTTGTAAGCGGCGTTGTTTCCATGGGATTGTGTGTACAATAGGTGCCATTAAAGATGTAAAATATTGAAGGACTGATACACGTTTGATTCCATCAATTGTTGTATTTGAGACCATCTTATATTAAAAACTAAGATACAGTGGGGCTGTTTTTAACCCATTCGCTCCCAGCGTATCACCGGCCATACGCTCCGTGAGTGTCTTGTACGGCCCAGCGTATCAATAGAGATACGCTTCAAGAGAACGTTTTATATGATTTTTTAATGTTATTATATGGCGTTACAATACTACGAAATCTTTATAGATAGGTTATTTGGAGTGTTGACCTTGGTCATATGGGCTTGGATTCTGGCTACCAGGAGGGAGGGGGGATTGTTAAAAGCACGTGTTGCGCCACGGATCTTCAAATGTAATGACATGATTTAAAGGGTGCACTTACTTTCTGTTTGATTTTTTCTTTGTTGCTTGCTTCTTAGAAGTTCGAAGGAGAATTTAGAGCCATTTATAAGGGTTAGGGCTTTTGGTATCTGATGTTTTCAGCTGTTCGTTTCATTCTGTCGGTTTTTATTTGTAGCGACAATCATGACGAAAAGAACGCATTTACCTGATACTGAGATTTACGAAATAACGAATGAATCTGACAGCTATGTTAGCGAAAATAATTCAAATCTGTACATAGACATTAAAGTAAAAAAAAAGGGACTGAGATGTGCCCTTTGCTCAAAATCTTGCGTGAAGCGTCAAAATATGTGTGTAAGACATGTGACGTTGTACTATGCATTAAATTTTTTTTATAAATATACCATACAGCAAAATAAGATTTTTCTTTAATATCTATATATTCCATATAATGGTACATTATTACACCATGAAATTTATGTAACATATGTAAATATATTTTGTATTTTCTTAAAAGTATGATTTTTTATGCAATTTTATGCATAAAACACTCATTTTTCGATTAAATCTTTTTTCTTTTGGTATATATTAAGTTTGTTTATTGCATTTTAAATAACATATGTAATTACCAAAATATTTTAATGAATAACCGATTTTATAAGAATTTTTTTCACGAATTAGGCTTAATATCTAAAATCTTCAGGGCACAGCGTGACACTCCGTGGTAAGAAGCCGCGGGTTCAGAGAAGCACTTCTTTTTTCTCCCTCCGGTAAATAAACCTAAAGGGTTCAACACTTTCCATGGATTGATACCCTCACTTCAGCGTCATGTGGAATTTAGGAGAGTGGGTTGTCAATCAGGTATAGTCCTCGTCACTTGACCAATGTTCAAAATTACTAGAGATATGTGCCTTAGTATTAATTCTAAATACGATATCAATCAACAGTCAATCATTGAATCATTAAGTCTGATATCAATTTCTTCTAAAGCGATGCAACTGAGAAAAGTTAGTAAGAATGCCCTATTTTTTGTCGACTACATGAATGAAGTAACTACAGTTCAATGCATTCCATTTGAAGATTTGAAGGTAATTTATTTATTTCTAGAGAAAATGGGGCAGGCCTCTTTTTCTGTGAAAGGTCCTTTTGGCCAAAAGGATTAGGAAATCAAAATACATTGCAATATACTGCAAAGAAATATTGTAATTCTTCAAAAAATTCGTCATCGAATGGATACACACATAATTCTAAACGTAAATTCTCATGGCATACTGAGATGCTTTTATTTAAATCTTTATTTCAAAATAAATGTCAGCGAATCGATTATATATGAAAAATTCTAGCAAACATTTATTTTTTTTTAATAAAAATGTGTAAATCTATATATTTTCATACTTTGCGTTTGGGCCGCATTTTAAAGGCTTTTGGGCGGCACTTACGACAAGCATGCTCTAATATATTAAAGTTTAAAAGAACATAAACTAATTTACTACATTAAGTGGGATATAATCATATAAAATATTTCTATAAGAATTCAAGCTTAATTTGTAAGTAAAGAATGATACTCCATTAACAGAAGAAACAGCTATTCCTTTTGTCTTACATATTACAATAAATCTTTTAATATATAAATAACCATATAATTTTTATTAGTTTGTATCAGATTCCATTAAGTAGAATAAAATAATAAATCCGGCATGAAAACTGGGTTCAATATATTTTGAAAAATTAATGGGTCATAGGAGAGTAACACATCAATCAATAACTCTCGAGACTAACATTGAAAACAACATTTTTTTTTGCAAATTTTTTTTTTATTCATCAACATAACACCTTTTGTTAATCACCTTTTAGTTTTAAGGATTAAATCGTTCAACGCTTTCAAATCTTTTTAATCCCCCAAATTTTTCTCTTTTCACCGAAATCTTTTTGTTGTTGCGTTAAATAGCGATAAACATTTTCTGTATAATCGACTCGTTGCTGTTTTTGTTCCATCGAAAAGCAATCGCGGCACCGGAAAACCCTTTTCGCTTCGCCCAAAACCTTTTCAGTAAATGCACTTCAAATGATATCTGTGTCATCTCCTTCTCACGGGCTTCACTTTGATC
>BMAW01014508.1:0-10933 GCA_019974015.1 Nephila pilipes
TTTTTATTTACTTGAAATAGACTATCCAAAAAATATTTAAGGTATACGAACACGTTGAAATGGTCAATTTTCGAAAAAATCACATTTTCAGTTTTTTGTTTTCTTGAATAAAGCATTTATTTAGCGTTATAAAACTGTTTTTATTTTGTTTCTACGTCACTTAAAAGCCAAGATATTAAAGAATTAGTAAAGCTCAAAAAACCGGATGTGGGTATTTAAATGACCGGAAGTCAGCATTTAAATGCCCTTTAAAGATGTCAAACAGAATTAAAATACCATATTTATTTTTAATATAAATTTAGAAAACATTTGATGCACTATTTAAAATAATTAAGCATTGTGCTAGTGTCTGACGACGTAGAATTTAAGGAAATCTGGCAATAATTGTTTTATTTACATACAGCTTGATTTGTTGACAACTGTGCTTGTGTAGTTGCATAATAAAACTTATTACTTTTTATTTGAAACAATACTGAATTTTCTTTCTGGTATTAGTATTTTTACAGCTATGGGAAATAACAGAAATAAAAGTTATTCTCGTAAAAGACAGTTCAAAGGAAATAGGTACTCTAATAAAGTTCCAGTTCCAGAGAATGAAAAAATTAGTAAAGATATTTCAACTGCCAGTGAAACAAAATTGATGAATTCTTTCAAACCTTCAGATGTTACTGAAAATGATGAAAAAAATGTTATTTTTAACTTAGGAATTTTCAGTCATGTAATTTCTTTATTATGTTGTCCTGTATGTTTTAAAAGAAGTATTAATGTAATGCAAGAATCTGTTTTTGGATTAGCCATGAACATGACTTTAAAATGTGAAAACTGTGACTATTCCTTCTCTTTTTGTTCATCTGATAAAAAAAACAAATTGTATAATATTAATCTTGCATTTGTTTTTGGTATGAGAGTCATTGGCGAAGGATATTCTGCGGCCAAAAAACTTTGTTCCGCCATCAATATAAATGTTCCTTCAAAGACAGCATTTGGTTTCCTTGAGAAAAAACTTGAAGTTGCTGCTAGCTACGTAGCATGTAATACTATGAATGAAGCTGCTTTGGAAATTAGAGGTAATGAAAATGATTCTGAATTATCTCAATGTGGTGTGTCGGTTGATGGAACTTGGCAACGCAGAGGATATTCATCCTTGAATGGATGTGTCTCTGTTATTTCAATAGATACAGGGAAGGTATTAGACATTGAATTCATGTCTAAAGTATGTAGACTTTGCGATTCAAAAAATGAAGGATTAAAAACCATTCATAACTGTGCAAAGCATACAGGATCATCTGGTGCTATGGAACCTGTTGGCGTATATCGCCTTTTTGAACGTTCGGTTGAAATGAGGAAATTACAATATGTAAGCTTTTTTGGAGATGGTGACTCCAAAGCGTATGATGCTGTGAAAAATATTTATGGCCAGAATACCGTTACAAAATATGAATGTATAGGACATATACAAAAACGTGTTGGAACAAGATTTAGAAAATTGAAATCAACACGAAAAGGGCTTGGAGGACGGGGAAAACTGACAGATGCCTTCATCGATAAGTTGCAAAATTATTATGGCATAGCTATCCGTGACAATGTGAATAATTTAGAAGGTATGCAACGTGCAGTAATTGCAGCATTTTTTCACTGTTGTTCAAATGCAAAACAACCAATGCACGGCCAATGCCCTGTTGGACCGGATAGCTGGTGCAAATATCAACGAGCTGTATCACTCAATAAACAAATCTATAAGGACAAGTCTAAAGGACTTCCACAAAATCTGGTTAACATTATAAAACCAATATATATGAAATTATGCGACAAAAGCCTATTGGAGAAATGCTTACCAGGAAAAACTCAAAATGCAAATGAGTGCTTCAATGGAATTTTGTGGAAATTCATTCCAAAAGACGTCTTTGTTGCATTACCAACACTGCGATTAGGAGGATATATGGCAGTAATTCAATTTAATAAGGGATTTCAAGGATTATTGGATGTATTGAAACATTTCAATGTGCCTATTGGTGCATTTACATTAAAAGGTTTTTGCAGAACTAGATGAAGTTCGAGTCACAGAATCTAAACGACATTCTTTTTCAACGGTAAAAGTTGCCAGAAAAAAAAATAGGTTAGCTAAAAAGAAAAAAATGGTTAAAAATGAGCAAAGAGAAGGTGTCAGCTATAAAACTGGTGAATTTTAAATAAGTGATTGTGTGTATATAGAAAATATATGATAAATTGTACTAAAAATGCATTTTTCTCAAAATCAGTTTTTTCGCATATTTTGAAAATTCCAAAAATGATAACTCAAAATATTACTGATAAATTTCTTTGAAACTTGGTATTATTTTTTCTCATAATGTTGTCTAGGGCTTGGTCTAAAATAATGTTCATAATAAGAATATTTTTAAAATTATGGCCTATTATTCGTATAACAACGTTGTAAAATATGGTAAATTTCTTGTAATAGCTCTTCGACTGGCTCTGAAATTTTTATTTATTTAAATAGCCATAATATTTTAGGCCCAGCCCTAGGTACATGTATAAGGTTTATTTTGATACTAAATTTACATAAATTAGGTGAATACATTTTCATGTAGCATTTTTGAAAATTTTCTAAAATTTCTTCAAAATTCTCTATAAATTTGCTAATTTTGTGAAACTTAAGTAATTTATTGCAAATATCAGTTTAACATACCTTATTTACATTGAAACTGAAGTTTAAAAGGGTATAAATTTTTCTCTAAATAATGTTTTTAAAAAAAAGTACTCCGAACGTGTTCGTGCACCTTAAAACGTTAAAAATTATTAAGAACTTTAATAATTATTGGGACATTCTAAATCAAATCATTTCTATTGACCATGAAACTATTTCTTCGTAAATTGATTTTCTTTTTTATTAAATATTTTGATAAATTTGCTAATACTTACGTTTCGTAGAAATGCATACTCCATATTCCTTTAATATGTTTAATTCTTTTTTTTCCATATGGTACGAAATTTCTATATGATATAAAAGTTATAGAAGGGTAAAATCTGATGCAAGCAAAGCCTTTTCATCTAAGTACGAAAATGTTGTTTGTTACTCTATAAATCTGAGATATTAAGTCGATTAAATAGAAATTGTAAAGGTCAAATATTTTTTTGATTTAACCTTCATTATTTTTTTTAGTATTATGAAATTATTAAAAATCAGTCTATAATATATATATATATATATATATATACAGAAAGATAGAGAGGGAGAGAGAGTTTAGAGACTCTAATACTTCACGAAACCCAGATTTAGTAGAAATTTCAGTAATCAAAAAATAAAACAATGTATAAGAAATAATTACTGTACCATTTTAGTAAAAAGTTGAAAAGTTATAATACCAATAAATATAGAAATGAGCATATGAAACATCTTTAAAAAAAAGTTAATGCAAATAAGTGTTCATATTTAACTATAAACGTCAAGTACTGAAATTTCCAAAAATTAAATTATATGAAGAATTTGTTTGACAGCACCAATATAATCAAAATAAGAAATATGTATTGAAATATTGTTAAAACACAAAAATTTTAAGAAAAAATAAATAAAAAAATGTAGAATAATTTTCGTAACTGGATTTATGCAGTTAATTTGAGTTATTCTAGAATTAATTGGACAAATTATCCCTATCAACAAAATATATTATTAAAATACGGGTTTAAAATCACGAATAAAAACGATAAAACACACGCTTATAAATCTATAATTTAGCAACTAAATTACATGAAAGATCCAAAAATTGCTATTAACCTTAAATAGACATAAAAATAAGAAATATGAAAAATGAAAGACCCACCAAGATATTTAATTCATTAGCATAGCAGACCAAATATTCAATTGAATAAGACTGACTGTTTCTTTGTGGATTTTCAAATAGTAATTAAAATAAATTCTTGAATATAATTATTCTCTTACTCGACAAAAAATTGTCAAATGCAGACGATTCAAACAATATGTTCTTGCATTTCCCTGTATGTGAACAATAAATTCTATAAGCAAACAGTCACAATTTCAAGGCTCGTACAAAACTTATATTGAATTTTAAATTACAACTAATGTTACTTAGAATTATCTGATATAACCAAAATTTTAATAAAAACACAAAAATAATAAAAATGAACTTACATAATCAACGCCATTTAATGAAATCCTCAAAACATCAGTTAACTTGTATTAATATTAATAAAAAGGCAAAATATAGCAAAACTGTGTCTTCTAAGATATATCAGAGCTTAATGAAACTAGAATGTAATAAAAATATAGCAAAAATAAAACACTTAAATCTTTTTAAACAGTTATATTCTTTGGAATTTTTTTAAGTTTAAATTTGTGTTTAAAAATTATTAGAATAATCCTTAAGATATATTAATGTAGAAAGGGAGTTATGGGATTGTACATCCCGAATCTTCACTGATTTGCAACTTACGCAAAGAGCTGGTTTGACTAGGGGAGTAATTCCATTACCGGATTCTATGATGATTTCGTAGGAATTCAATGATGAGGTTCAACTTGTTTTACTTCGTTTATTAAATGTAGATATGAAAGTAAAATATATACACATTAATAAATATACAGGTTATCTCTACTAGGAGTAAACATATCTTCTGAGATAGATAGATGGCACTCTATTTAATTTTATCCCATATCGGCGATGGTCGTTGGAACGCGCTCGGGTGTTCGGAGTTTACTTTATCGGGAGAAGAGCAGAGAAGAATAACGGGAAGTGGAGGAAAGAGAGCGAGAACGAAATGTCGCTCAGTTTTGTTCAAGTCTATGTGGCGCCGAACGAGCTATCCGTGTTGCCATCTATCGAGTAAGTGAGGAACTGGTTGTACAGTATATTGGAAAAAAAATTAATTCTTTGTTAATTAGCAGGAAAATCCTGCATTAGTAATAAAATAAAAATGAGATATTAATACATTTGAATAATGTTATATTTTAAATTTTTTTTTTAAAAAATCAGTAAGATAATCACCCTTTTGTACAAATAATTTTGAAATTATTTACGCTATTTTGAAAAATTAGTGGCGTTTTAACTAATTTCATGTCTTAAGTAAATACTTATGTAATATGTTCCTTTATATAACTATCTCTCTAACCATATACAACCAGGAACAATGAAACTAACTTACAAGGAAGGGAACTTTGCTTTGAAATGAAGTTGATTCAGATGAAAGATTCACTTGATGCTAATATCAAAACAATTAAACAAATAATGTGCAATTTCAAAATCGCATTTGACCTCCTCTTTCTTTAATATTTTGTTACAGATTTGTAAATAATACTTTTATTTGTCTTGAAATATCTCAGACAGATTGGAAATACTCAGAGTTTGGGCAAAAATCGCACATTCAATGTTAAAAAAATTGTATTTCTAGTGACTTGACGAACTTTTGGCTGGATTCTTGGTGACTCCTTGAAAGATTTGGCAAAAAATATATGCTTCTGGAAAGTTCCCTCTTTGAAGTTCTAGGACCCATATTAAGCGAGATAGCGCAGAACGTTTTGAATCTTTGGCGAAACTATTAGAGTTTCACACCCAGCCAGGTATAAATATCAAAGGCCGAGATAGAGAATAATAAGAGTCTTGAGATCTTAAAAGAATGTATCATCGAATCTCAATCAACACGAACCACCCGTTCAATATGCTGCGTCAGGGTCGGTATTGAATAGACGTCGGATGTTGTCCTGACACAGAAGGGCCCACAAATTTTGAATAGCACTTCCAAATCATGTGCAGAGTGAAACGGTGACATATGGCATTTCAGCTGGTACCACAGATGCTCTATAAGGGACAAGTCCAGGGAGTGTGCCGGCCATGAAAAAGCCTGAATTTGATGTAGAAGTTCTTGAGCTACTCGAGCTGTATAAGGAAGAGCATTATCTTGCTGAAAAAATATACCCTGGAAGATCATTTAGGAAAAGTCTCACGTGTGTTCGAAGAATTTCATGAACATATCACTGGCCCGTTATGAATAAATTCGGTTTTCCAAAATACGACCCTAGTTGTCATTTAAGTAGAAATTTTTTTAAGGGAAACAATGAAAATTTTGGAAATGGTGAATAACACAGAATGCTTTTATCAGTAGGTTCTCTGGGTAACAGACATTTTTGTTAAAATCAAAGAGCTCGTCTCTCTATCTATAGAATTCCTTTTCTCACTTATTCTAAAAATGTTATTAATATGATCACGTTTTTGATTAGGAAAGCTTGATTTTCTGTTGGGAAGCGAAACAAAGCAAATGGGATAGATATTGTTCCGATTTTTTTTTGTGTGTGTAGCGAATGAGGCAATCTTGGTTATATTTGGTAGGTACATGTATAAGGCATGCTGGAAAATTTGAAAGCCATAACTTGATGCAAAGGGCAAGTTAGGAAATTTATTTGAATCATGATTTAAAGTTGTTGGTAATACTTTAAAAAGTTAAGAGGATATAATAAGTTATAAAAGTGAAATAATGTTTAAAAGTATATTAACTCCAAAAATAACTCAAAATATAAAATAAAGCTTGTTTGTTATGAATTTCTATTATATATTGAATTCTCTTTGTGATAACTTAAGATCAACACGCAGGACTAGCTGATTTATTAATGCATTTTTTTTTTCTCAAATCAAAGTCCATTGCTTAAAACTAAGATATGGTTTACGATTTAATTTCTAAAAACAAATAACTTTTTAACAACCAGTTAATTATATAAACACAAATTTTATTTTTCAAGCTGCATAAGTACTTGTAATACATAATTCTTAAGACTGACTACAACATTTCATTACTAGTTACACGTTTTGTCCACTTTTACTAAAACTGTTAGAGATAAAGTCAAATAATGAACAAAAAATAGACAAGAGTTCAGTATTGATGTAAATAATTTTACATCACAGTACTTTTGAAAATATACTTAAATAGTACTACGCCTGTTTCGACCTGTCCTGAATATTTGAGAATAAATTGTCATTTTCCATTACCTTTCTTGTTGGACTGTTTTCACCATACACCCAGATGGAATGCAATTTTTGAAACGACATTACTGTTCTTGAAAATAAAAATAATTAATCAAAAAAGTAATTATAAAATTCTTTGATAGAATGTTTCTATAAAATCCCTTAAAACGTTTACTTAATGCGTTTAATTTTTTACGGACATATCGTTGAAGTTCAAATAGTAATAGATCAACTGTTTTAAAGAGAATGGATGTGTTACTTCAAATATTAATTTCACCATTCACTACTGTAAAAGCTTTACAATTCAAAATAAAACAAATTAACACTCAGAATTTCCCAATGCATTGGCAATCGCAAGGAATTTATTTGAATTTTCACAAATGTGGAATATATTATTTATTAAAATGGAATAAAATGCATCCTTGAAGTGGAAAAAAATAATAACAATTTCTTAAAAATTGCTTTTTTTTCATTACAGTTTAGAAGAATTGTGACCGTGGTAGCCGAGTGGTCACGGTTTCGGATTCGTGGCCATCGGTTTTCGTTCAATCACGGGTTCGATCCTTGCCCGCCAAAGACCCACCGTGTAGCCGGACTGATGCACGTTAAATCTGTCGTGGTTCATATTCCTCCCATGGTATATTGTGGAAGTTTGGAGAGGGGTTCCCGCTCAGGTGGGGTTCCCGCTCGTCCTCGTCACTTGGCCAAAGTTCAAAATGATGAGATCTATCACCAATAGGTATCTTATTCCTTTTAGTTCGACGTTAATAAAACTTTAACTTAGAAGAATTGTGATGTTTAAATTTTTTTCTCAGGTAACATTTTATTTCTTATTGGTATTAAAACCTGCTAATGAAGCACTAAAACATGCTTACAAGGCTTTTCGGGAATGATAATGACAAATGAAACAATAATGAAACTCTTTGCTTGTGATTATACATTGAGGGCACTGTATTGCTTTATTGTTGTGAAAAAGGCAGAGATTTAAGAAAGGAGAATTTGTTAAAAAATGATATAATCACAGCAAGATGTTTTGTATTTGTTATTTGATTTTCTCATTTTTAATTGTATTATTATTTTTATTGTTTTTGTTTAATTGAGCTACATACTTCCTTCATGTTTGTTTGTATTAAGCATAACTTGCCCTTCCCCACCTTTTACGTATGTACTCTGAGGCGTGACTTGTCTCTGTCGGAAAACAATTCCGATGGTTGTTGTCCATAGCAAGTTATATAAAAGATTGTACTATAACCTAAATGGACATATTTTTTGGAATTTGTTACCCGATATTCAAATCTTGTAGTATCAGGAAGCTACCCGTATTTTCTTTGTTGAAAAATATGCATACCTATATGAACTAGCTGGGGCCAGTGCACATGCCTTTGCGACTTTCATCTTTTCCCGAAGATGAAGGAGCACCTCAATTGACATCACTTTCATTCTGCAATTAAGGCCTGGTGTCTACAACAACCATAGGAATTTCCTCCAATAGAGACAAGTCTCGCCTCAGAGCAAGTGCGTGAAGGGGAGGGGGTAAGCTGTGCCTAAGACAAACAAACATGAAGGAAGTCTGTAGCTCAAATAAACAACAAAAATGAAAAACAATACAATTAAAAATGAGAAAACCATATTACAAATACAAAACATTTTGCTTTGGTTATATCCTTTTTTAATAAGTTCTGGTATCTTATTAAATCTCTGCCTTTTTCATAACAATAATGCAATACAGTGCCATCCATGTATAATCAGAAACAAAGAATTTCATTATTGTTTCATTTGTCATTATCAAAGCCGAAAAGCCTTGTAAGCATGTTGTAGTACTTTATTAGAATGTTTTAATACTATTAAGAAATAAAATGTTACCTCAGAAAGAAATTTAAAACATCACAATTCTTCTAAGTTTTGGTTTTATCAACGTCGCACTAGAAGGAACAAGATGTCTATTGGCGACGGACCTCGTCATTTTCAACCACGGTCAAGTCACGAGGACAACACCTGAGCAGGCACCATCTTTCAAACTTCCACACCATGCCATGGGAGGAATTTGGGCCACGACAGATTTAATGTGCAGCAACAACGCCTACAATGCGGCTCTTTAAAGCCCAAGGATCGAACCAGCGACTGAACGAAAACCGACGGCCACGAATTCGAAACCATGACCACTAGGCTACCACGATCCCAATTCTTCTAAAATGTAACGAAAAAAATGTAATTTTAAAGAATTTTTTATTATTTTTTTCCACTACAAGGATGTATTTCATTCTATTTTAATAAATAATACTCTCCACATTTGAGAAAATGTAAATAAAATTCCTTGTGATTGCCAGTGCATTGGGAAATTCTGAGTGTTAATTTGTTTTATTTTGAATTGTAAAGCTTTTGCAATAGTAAATGGTGAAATTAATATTTGAAGTAACACATCCATTCTCTTTAAAACAGTTGATCTATAACTATTTGAACTTCAACGATATGTCCGTAAAAAATTAAACGCATTAAGTAAACGTTTTAAGGGTTTCTATAGAAACATTCTATCAAAGAATTTCGTAATTACTTTTTTGATTAATTATTTTTATTTTCAAGAACAGTAATGTTGTTTCAAAAATTGTATTCCATCTGGGTGTATGGTGAAAATCGACCAACAAGAAAGGTAACTGAAAATGACAATTTATTCACAAATATCCTAACTGTTCTAAACAGTCATAGTACAATTTAAGTTTACTTTCAAAAGTACGGCGATATCAAATTATATACATCAATACTGAACTCTTGTCTATTTTTTTGTTCATTATTTAACTTTATCTCTAACACTGA
Organism: Nephila pilipes; assembly: GCA_019974015.1. Taxonomy (NCBI): domain Eukaryota; kingdom Metazoa; phylum Arthropoda; class Arachnida; order Araneae; family Nephilidae; genus Nephila; species Nephila pilipes. The sequence continues at coordinate 9,777 of BMAW01014508.1, forward strand.
GATTTGTTCATTCGATACAAGAAAAAAGTGACATTTGAAACAAAATCAATAGGATTTGCTTCTTTTACTTCCCAATAGAGAATCAAGCTTCACTTATAGAAAATCTGTTCATATTATTAACACTTTTAGAAAAAGTGAGAAAGAAATTCTATAGATAGAGAGACGAGCTCTTTGCTTTTAACAAAAGTGCCTTTGACACAACGGAGATACTGACAAAAGCATTCTGTGTTATTCATCACTTTCATTATTTCCATTGTTTTCCTTGAGACATTTTTTACTTAAATATCACCTAGGGTCCTATTTTGGGAAACCGAATTTATTCATAAGGGGGCGGGGCTATGTTGATGAGATTATTCGAACACTTGTGAGACTTTTCCTAAATGATCTATCAGGGGCAATATTTTCAGCAAGGTAATGCTCGTATACAGCTCAAGTAACTCAAATTTTCTACAACATACTCATGTTTTTCCATAGCTGGCACACTCTCCGAATTTGTTCCTACAGAGTATTTGTAGTATTAGCTGAAATTCTAGACGCCGCTGATTAACTCTGCACATTATTTGGAAGTGGCTATTCGAATTGTGTGGGCCCATCCATCATCCGACGTCTCATCAATACCGACCGTGATGCTGCATATATTGTAGAAGGAGGAGGTCAGATGCATTATTGAAATTGCGCATTATTTGTTTAATTGTTTTGATTTGAGAATCAAGTGAATCGCTCATCTGAAACAATTTCTTTTCAATGCGAAGTTCCTTTCTTGGTGCGTTAGTTTTATTGCATTAGGTAATAAAGATAGTTATTTAAAGGAATATATTATATAAGTATTTACTTAAGACATGAAATTAGATAATACGCCACTAACTGTCCATAAAAACGTAAATAATTTCGAAATTTATGAGCAAAAGGTTGAGTATCCTACTGATTTTTAAAAAAGAAATTTAAAATATAAAAATGATAAAATGCATTAATATGAAATTTTATTTTATCATTAATGTAGTATTTTCCAGCTAATTAACAAAGAATTAAATTTGTTTTCCAATATACAGTACAACCAGTTTTTCAGTTACTCGATAGATGGTACCACGGATAGTTCGTTCAGGGCCACCTGGTATTGAACAAAACTGAGCATAATTTCGTAATCGCTCTCCTTTCCT
>BMAW01014516.1:0-18653 GCA_019974015.1 Nephila pilipes
AATTTCGTTAGAACACCATTACGATCTGAAATGATTTTTAATATCAGTATTTATAAGCACTTGATATCAAATTTACAACTGGAGAAACTCTTATGGGAAAATATCGTTGTAATTTTGATATTGTTAAATACCAAAGTAACTGAAACAATACGGCCACTCTTGTATAAAACTTAAATTGTAATGGTGCAATGAAGTAGAAAAGAAATGTCTCTATCCCTCTTTCTGTTAGTACTATCTCACCTCTTTAAGTTTTAAAAAAAATTTAATTTTCAAATTTAGAATTATTCTTTCAAATTTATTATTTAGCAAAATCCCTCTTTATGTCTGTAATACGAAGAATTAAAGTAATAAGGCCACTTTCCTTTTTTTTTTTTTTTGATAAATCTGTTTCTACCAGTTTCAACAATACTAGAGCAAAGTAATTATGCGACTCAAACTACAGTCAACACTCTGAGGCTTTTGCTTCTGGAGGGAAGGAACAATAGTTGTTTGGCACATGCCAAGCTCAGAAAAACGCCAAAGCAAAACTTACCAAGCAGTTTTTAACGTTTCAGAGGAAATATTTCAACAGGAATTAAATCAAATAAAACGAAAATAAAACAAAATTTTAAAAATTTTTTTCACATGAACTTACAAATACTATGAAACAAAATAAAAGATTTAAAGATATTCTACTATTTGATTTGAGAATGAAAAAGTGGAAAAATCACGAAGAATCAAAGTAAATGATAGAAATTCAGGAGGCTTGTCTGTCGTCGATACATGACAAGTTAATCAAAATACGCTTAATTTGAAATATCAGGTCTTATGTAAAAAATCAAACATGAGTTCATTTGATTTTTCAAAAAAATTAAAATCATTTAAAATATAGTCATCATATCCTGACGGTGGTACGTCATCATAAACCAGGGGGAGATTTTCATACATATTTAGTCTAATGGTGTGACTAATCTGGTCATTTTTCTTCACTGGTAAATAAAAATTGTCATAACTTCGTCAAAATGGTTGCGATGATACAGAAGTACCAATATAAGGAATATTTCTTATTTGTGTATGATATGTTTCACAATTGAGCGGGTTATTGAAAAAGGAATAAGATTCTAAATACACAGCGAATTAAAGAGTCTTTTGACAATTATTTTATAATCTATTCGTAAATATAAAAGATAATATATTATATAACTCCACATAACAATGCAATGGTATTTCTGTCATTGATTTGAAAAAGATTGATTTTCAGTGAATATTATTTTTATTCCCCTCACCGCTGACACAAGGCATATTTTTTTGGAATTTTATCTTTTTCCAATCACCCATTCAATTAAAAGGCCAATCTAGTCGTAAAAACCTTAGATAAGTGTTCCTGCTCTTATTAGGAAAACTAAAAGAAAATATAGTTTATTTTTTCGTACAAAAATAATTCCTTAAAAAGGAACACCGAGATAATACTTCCAGTTTAGAAGAATTTATCGTATTTCCAGAGATCAATTTTTGTAACAAACTGCGAGAGAGCCGAAATATCCAAACTAAAACAGAATACAATCGATTTGGATTTCAAAATAGAATCTATTTCTAATGCATATTTCGCGATATCTAAAGAGAGATGAAACAACACATTCAATGGAGATTTTAATTTTCCCTAGAGATCTATCAGTACTTTCTAGAATTGAATTGTTTAGGTTAAGTTTCACAATGTTAAATGCATATAATTTCGGTTTAAAACAATATTTATAACAGCATTGTTTCACACTCATATATACAATATACTTCGAAAATTGATTTTCAGTACATTTCCGTAGTGTAGAACATCTAAATAATGAATATATCAGAAAGGATAATTTTGATGATTTATGTTTCCTTATTCTTAAAGAATTCCACAGATTTGGTTCTATTAAAAAAAAATTAAAACTTTTGGCTGTCAAACCATGTATAAGAAGTTCTCTTAACGAGAATCATTAATAAATGAAAAGGAAAGAGCAATATACAAAAATTAAAATTTTGAATTAAAATTCCATAATATTGTTAAAAAAGGTTAGTATACAATTTAGCCGTGTACGTATCTTTTCAGTTTCTATACTATATCATGTTTTGTTTTAAAATAAACATAATTCCTAATGTTACAGCACGTGTTACGTTTAAATAAATATACCTATATTCGAAAAAGAAACTTATAACACTAACCTGCCAGTAGTACAATGCACAAGATCTTCATTTCTCTGTTGTCGTTCGATATGGAACTGTACTGAATAAGAATTTCTAATATTTATTAAATATATATTGGAAATTCTCTTTCTCAGAAAGTCACGTTACGTGCAACAGACTTCCAATAAATAACAACTATTCTATTGAATCAGACAACGAGGAAGTAAATTTTAAAAAAATATTTTCAAGGTGATAATACCTTTGTTGCTCTATATCTCATGAAATCAATCAATCAAATAAGGAACCAATTGTGAAAATGAAGAATCAGATTTAAATTTGCTATTCAATATGATTTTTAAATATTTTTTCACAATTGACAGATGTTGAGTCTTAACAATGAATAACAAAATGCAATTCTTTTTTGGGATACTGAACGATAATCTTTCTGGAGGAGTCAAATAAAATCAAATGTTTAACGACTTTTACGTTTCAGTAATTTGGCCTAACTATATAAAGTACAGTATTTTTGGATCAGCGACGTGCAGTCCATGGAAACCGTGGAAGTACTGCTTCCCTTGAATTTTCTAATACATAAACACGTACTGTGCGATTATTTTTGTCAGAATATTTATGTTGTTTATTTAAAGTAAATGTAATGCATTATACTAGGAAACAGTTTATTTGAAAAGATAATATGCGAAACCATGTGGTATGAGACTTTGCGTCACTAGAAAAAAAGGGGATTACGTTCAAAAAACTTATTAAAAACAAAAAAAAATCTTTAAACAAAATTCCATGTAAGCAATTTAATTTTGTTAAAAATATAAATATATGTACATACGTCATACGAGTAATGAAAAAATTGGCTGGCTTCAAGATTCTTAGGCTATTGCCATTTCCTGATTACTGTACGTAGCCATACTTCCTGGAATCCACGGTAGGAATGATGATATGTAAGAAAGTTCGCGCTTTATACTATCTATTGCATCGCCATCTAGACGTTCAACGCTTGATCTCTGTCTATGCAGCATTGTATGGTGGAAATTGCTTCTTTATGGGGACTTGGTACCTTTCAAATGCCGAAAATCGGTGAAAATATCGATTTTTCAATTTTTAGCTCAAAATGTACCTTGATACCTCTGGTATAACTGTGCGAGGTTTTGAAACGATCTGATCGTAAAAATAGTACAATTTAGATTAAACATGTGTTACTTTATTTTATATTAGATATTGAAATTAAGTAGCAAAATAAATTTTACAAAATATTTTAAATTTTCTATTGTACATTTCATATACTTTCACTTTATTTATCTTATATATTTCATCTATTTTTAAATATATTTAATATATGTTTCTTTCAAAGAGTAGTCAGATGATTTTCAAATTTTTCGCAATTTCGGGCTCAGACAAACTTTTTATAAAAGCTTATAGTTTTGTTAAATGCTTTGAAATTGAACTGTATTATGATTTATTTTAAAGGTATATATCTATACATTACATTGACAAATTATTACAAAAATTAGACATTGTTTTGATATTTTTTTACTGATTGTTATTCTTTAAATAGCATTTTCTCAGTTTGGGATTTTTCATGAAACCGTGGTCTTTAAAGCTACAAAACTTTAACAGATATTTATTAAGAAACTTGAATTTTTGTGTGTTTGTTTGTTATAATATGCTTAGTAAAATTAGAGATCAATTTTTCAATATTCTGAATAGAAAAAATATTATAATAGAAAATGTAGCAAAAATCATGTTTTCTTTACCTATTTTCCATAGATGCAGGCTTTTTAATTTTGTTTTTCAAAAACTAATTTGTTTATTGCAAAATCGATCTCTAAAGTTATTACATATATTCTTATGAGCCTGAAAAAACTTTTGGTGGCAAAATAATGATAATTATAAAAAAAGAAGCAATTTTAAAATCATCGAAAATTTTTAAAAAAATTTAATTTTTAAAATTTTTATCAAATTAAGCCCCTTTTTTCATGGTAAAATTACTTTGTTTAATAGTAACTGTTAATAATATACACAAAAGATAAGTTTAAGCACTTAAATAAAAAAAAAATGGTCAAAAGATGCCGATTCCCCTTAAATGATTTCTATCATCCCTTAAATTTTTGCCCATGTGTTTCAAAACACCCTGTGCATCACAAAACAGAAAGAAACAGAAACTGATCTTTTCATTTAATGCGATCTTGATTTAATAAATTTCGTCTTTATCGCCTGCTCAGTTCAATCAAATGAGTACTGATTTTCGGTTGAACAATATCATCTCCCCTTTCAAAACCTTTCTCTTCATTAAAATTTTTTGCATCTTCTATTCTCTTTAAAAAAAAATCGGTAATTTTTGTTTGTTTGCTGTTTCTTACAAAATAATTGTAGATATTTTGGTATGGAGATAAACAATTTTGCAGCTCACATTTGAGTTTTTGTCTTGTTTCAGTGAAAAAATAATTTCTCCATTCAAGAAAAACCTTTTTTTTATAAATAAAGAGAAATAAAGAATAATAAAGAAAAATAAATAGTTTTAACTAAGCTTAGACCTACTTGTAATTATTTTAGTGTCATCTTATTAACTTCTCTAACTTCATTAAAACTATTTTCCTTAGAATGAGATCTGAATCACAACTTCGGGTACCATTTCCAAGAAAGCCATTTCTACTTCTTCCCTTAACAAATCTTGAACGTCTTCAGTAACGGTAACCACAAAACCCTTACTTCCGATCGGTAAAGAGAGACTAATTCGAGTAAGCCACCAATTGCATTTTCTGACGATTGAAGCACGTTTTCTATTTCAACTGAAGATGACCAAGTCTTCTTCCAACATGCATTCAGCGTTGTTTTTAGTTCTTTCTTTCAGCAACAGATATAATATAGATGAAGTGCTTAACTCAAAATTGCTTCCAAGTTTTCGTTACATTAATTTATTTTGAATAGGTTATTTCTAAAACCCACTGTTATGCTCTTCTTTTGTAATAAATTTTAAAGGTGCAGGAAGTACCTTTATTTAATAGTTGAAGCAAGGAAGTAGTATAAGGTGGTAAGGACACCATTTTGATGTTGGAATGACAAATGTCTTATGGGTGACATGGAGCATTATCTATTAATTGCGTCTTGAATCTGAATTTTTTCTGCATTAAATAATTTTCAACAATTGGCACAAAATAATTTAAAATCCATTCTTTAAATAAATTTCCATTACCCAAGCTCTTAGATTTGCATTCCAATATACTCCTACGATATTTTTATTCACGCTTTTAAGTGCTTGGGAGTTTAAAGATCCATAAACTAACAAGGGATCTGTCACAAAAGTCTCCCGAAGCATTACTGCTCAAAAATAGCATTTTACCATCTTTGTACGCCTTAAATCTGGGCGCAGAGCCTTTCTTTTTTCCGATATAGAGGTTCAACAGGTTATTGGGTTTCGCCAAAAATCAGTTTCGTTGACATGGAAAACTTGATCTACTGGGTATCCTTGTTCTTCTATAATGTTTTACATTTTTATGGAACGTCCTGGCAACTTCATGATCATCGCCGCAGATTATCCTTGAATCTCTATTCTTTGAATTGAAAAAAATTTTTGAGCTATCATTTACTTGCCTTTAAATTTGGGTTAACATAGGATTCCCCACGTTCTTTGAGGAGTGCTTTTTGTGATTTAAGTTCTTTTTGTTTAATTATATTATCATCGAATGGAATTCTTTTGACAGCTGTCATCAAACCAAATGCTGAGTAATTTTTCCATTTTTTTTTTTCAATTATTAGCAACTAGGGACAAGTTGCATATTTTGAGGATGTCGAAAGTCCTGCAGCAATAAACTTTCTTATTTCTTTTTCATTCTTCTAAACAGTCCGGACTGTTGCTACATTTAAATTAAGACTTTTTCCAATGCGAGAGGTTTTTTCTCCTTTTCAAAGACAATACAAGGTTTTTACATATTTACTTCTAAATAAATGAATTTCCTTTTTCTTTTTCCTTATCAGACATTCATTAGGACAGAAATTTAATTTTCCAAACATTAGTCTTAAATGCGAAAAAGTCATTCTTTCACGCACCATGGTTCGATGCAGAATTGAACCAGTCGCTTGAGAAATTATATCTCCAGGCCACAGAGATAAAAACAAACAAAAAATTCGATATAAAAACCAACGTTTTTAAAAACAACGTTTTTATATGGTGGCAAAGTTTATTAGAGAAAATTATTGAAATATTAGTTAAAACTGTTAGTTATTTTTAACTTTAAATTCACTTAAAAAGAGACATTTGTGAGAGTATTAAAAAATTCATAATACTCATAAAATCAAAACATGCATTTGAAAGTTTGTAAGTCATTCTATTAAAAAAAGAATGGGAACCAGAATTCAGAAAAAATTATTGTGATAAGACATGGCGCCAAATATTGGAAACTTTCTTTCTTGCGAATGATTACTGACTAAAAGTCAGCAACCCTTACTATCTCGGAGATAGTAAAGGGGAGATAGTATCTCCCCTTTGTGAGTACAAAAGGTTTACGATACCGCATGCTGCGTGGGGAGTGTCCTGTGCTCTCAGAGGGGGAAAGAAATTTTTTCCTCAATCCTAAAAGCGCCGAGAGGAAAGAATATTTTGACTTATTAAAATTATTGAAATATTAGTTAAAACTTGTCGCAAACGTCTAAATATTGCATTGTAGGCGAAATTTGATGACACACACACACACCAAGTGAAATTCAGAAAAACGTTGTAAAAAGGCTTTCTGCTTTCTTCCCCCTTGGTTTTAAACTGCAATCTCATTTTACGATGGCAAAATTCGATACGCTTATTCTTCATTTTATTACTTTTGATAATTTGTTTATACATTTTCACTTAAAATCATTGTCTTACACAGATTTACAGATGTATGACCAAAACGAATGCGACTCACTAATAAAGTTTTATTTATTGGCTCGCTTTTCACCATCTTCGTTTTTATTTTCGATTTCTTTTCTTGATGACGTGGTAAAAATATTTTAATTAATTTTGATGAATATGTTTGGATATGTTTGAGTCGTGTCCAACACATCAAAACAAACGTTGATGGATATGTCCTGTGACAGTCACTACAATCCATTATTATTTCTAGTCATTATTAAAAGGTAATTTAATTTTTAAACATGTTTAACAATGACATGTTATCTAACGCCTAGAAGTACAGCGATGCACAAAGGGTTTTGCAATTTACTTATCATGTTAGAGCGAAACCGTGTTAAGGGTTGCAATGCTATACGAAGGTTCCCTAAACCTATCCTATCCTATTACAGCGAAACCGTGTTGTAGGTGAGCTATCTTTACAACGAATGTATGTAGGATGTCCACTATATGATAACATAAGACAGACTGTGACAGTGTGATGACGAGAAGAACTGTTCAGAGTACATTCATACATGCATATTCCGTATGGCAGAACTGTATTGTTAAATACGTAATAATTTCAACTGCAAAAATATTTTCGTCGTGTAAAGCACACACAGCCACATTATTCGCAATACAATAATAATTATTGAATATATATTATTGAAAATTATAATTAGACATTAATGGCTAATATACATATATATATATATCACACGCACACAACATATATATATATATATATATATCATGATTTATAAATTTTATTAACAAAATAAAATAAGCAGAGGCGAAGTTCAAATATCCTTGCCACTTTAGCTGAGAGAAAGAGAGGGAAAGGATCTCCATGTGGCTGAAGATACAATCCTGATTTTCAAGTACAGTACAAGAGAGCAGAAAAGGCAATAGAGAGAGAATTTTTCAATACTTTTAATTTTATACAAGGAATTCTTCCTTTTACACGTAACAGATCACATGGTACGGGCTTAAAGATTCTGATTGATTTACATGGCTTTCCTACAACCTAGTAGGAATTATTCCTATGTGTCTCCAATAGTGAGAACCACAAGCTAAGCATATTTTTATGATTACATGATGGCATAAATTAAAGAAAAAATTGCATTTCTATCAGAAAATAAGAATGAACTATTTAATTTTGTGATGGAAATTAGGAAATTAAATTATTTATTAAGTGAAACTATTACAAATTAAAGTTGAATCATTACATATATATATATATATATAAATTGTCGGATAGGAAAACTATGTACAGAATAGATAATGAATTATTTCAGAAAAATTAAATGATTTATTTCAGAGTTACATAGTTACAAAGTAACGAGCTTAATAAAATGTTGACCCACCACTAGCCTGGATGCAAGTTCAAGCTCTCACACGACGTGGCATAGAGTAATAAAGCTCCACGATGATCTGCTGCGGTATTTCTTGCCAAATTTGCTCCAATTGTCTGGCTAGGCCATCAACATTCCCTGGTAGATGTCCCTTTTTTATCAGACAATAAATATATTTTCTATATTAACATCTACTCTTCCGGCCACAGTGTGTGCTGACAAACTGATATTTTTATGCAAATAGACTTTCCAGAACACATTGTTTCTGTTGCTCAAAACGTGAAATTATCGATAAACTCGCCTCAGTAAATGGTTTCCCTTGTTTTGTTATTAAATGAAATAAAACTAGCACGTATTGCATCTTGTTAAGCATTTACTTTAATCAACAATTGCTGAGGTTACGAACCACGTTTTCAAAAATTCAGATTTTTAGCCTTAGATTTTCTGTAAATTCGGAGTTATTTTGAGAATGTATAGTCACATAATAACGTTTCATAATGTATTCCTTGAGGATTGATATTATTTCATCGCAAATTATAAACATTGCCTTATAACATCATCGTATCATGAAATATTGATATCCTCTTACTTTACTATACACTCATTCACATACATTCCGTATTTATTAAAATCCTCTCAAAAACACATAATTTCAAATCAAAATAATGCTGTTAATACTATCACCAGTCTTACTAAAAGCCTGACGCTGTAAAACATTTTATTTTGATGTCATTGATATTTACTAATTATTACCTTCAATACATACCCCTCTTCTATCCCTATAACACTCCATGCGAATCTTTCATTGTTCGAAACAGTGCTGAAAGTCTTCTCTGAGCTCCCTCGGCATTGTGCCTCTTTCTCTTTCTCTTCTTCTACAATTCAAATCTTATTTCTTTTCATGCAAATTTCAACTTAGGAAGCTGTGTGAAGTCTCATGGCTCAAGATCCGGGGAATAAGGTAGATAGTATAACATTAAGAGGCTATACTTGGATAGAACACTCTTACCAGACAACGTGGAATGAAAAGGCGCATTGTCTTGGTGGGAACATTTACTGTACGAATTCTTTGTCAATGATTTACATCTCGGTTTACTTAGATTCTTTGATAAAGTCCAACACTAGAGGCAATGGACCCCTACTGCTATTCCTCAATTGTCGGCAGTTTATCGTCTACTTTCATTTCATGTTAACGCTATACATCAGTTATCGTTTGCAAGTCTCCTGTCTATCAACAACACCAATCCCTGAATCCTGTGTCAAGTCAGTTCCATCTTAAATGCTTACGAAGACTCTCCCTCCATCTTTGCTTTGTTAGATTTTTTGCAATAGCTTACTGTTTGAGAAATCCTTTTCACCCCCTGAGCTCTTGCTTGTTGTCTTTTCGAGGACACGCACAGTGCTCATAAATTTTTATTAGCATCTAAGGGGCTATTGTTTTAGGTGAAGCGTTTTGGCGTACCAGATCACTTTTCAATTTTTTTTATCTTTTTCTTCATTTTTAATTACATTTATTTTAAATATATTCAATTTAATAATGTTTCGTTTGTTTTAATTTTAATTGCATGTAGCCAATATATATTCAATTATTTAATTTATCTTTTGTTTCAATTTTAGTCACATTTATCTTAAACATATTTTTTTTTAAATTTACCTTTTGTTTCAATTTTAATTACATTTATCTTAAACATATTCTATTAAATAATTTATCTTTTGTTTTAATTTTAATTACATTTACCTTAAACATATTCAATTTAATAATTTATCGTTTCCTTTACTTTTAATGTCCAAAAAATTTACTATTGTCCATTTCTCTAAATTTTATCCTTTACTTTTAATTATTTTATTTAATTGAGTAATTTAATAATAATTATAATAAAAGCGCACCTTAGGTGGCTAAATCTGTTCTTCACAAAACTTTGCAATGTAATTAATTTTTTTACCTGATTTAAATTTCTTTTCTTCGAATAATAAGTCTGATTTTTGCCTCACTGGCACTTTATAATATATTTACGACCTCTATATTTCACTGTAATAAAGTGAACCGTTCCACATCAGTCTGATTCGAAAAATTTAGTGCTGCCATCTGTTGCTCTCTAACTCTCTATGTGGGTGGCGGTATAAATTTTATACCACTTACTTTGAAGTATGAAACGAATACTAAATATATTTTGTTTCGAGTAATTAGCAGTATTTACATTAAGTTTCAAACATGTAGAATGGTTAGCTGAAGAAATTGAAATTAATAATTTAGTCGTTGTTTTATCCCTTTTCAATTCATTCTGTAAGGGATAAAACAACGACTTGTTGGGAACTTTCAATCGATTCAAAGCTATTATTTTTATAATCATTGTTCATGGTTGTGCCATCTAATTTAAGTAAATAACACTATAAGCTACCATTTGAAGATAAATGTGTGGGGAAGAAATATATTTTAGAGAGATTTTTAGGGTGCTAAATATGTGGTATAAAAAATATACCACCGCCCCTGAAAGGGATAAAGGAAAATATACATTTTTCGGATCAATTATGTATTGGAACAGCAAATTACTGTAATATAATGTCTAGTTTCTACAAATGTGAGTAGATATTATTGAAATTACATCTTCATTAAATAAACAAAAATGCAATTGTGTACATGACCATGAGCAGAATTTCCTTCACAGAAGGAAACCAATGCTAAAATCTCACAGCCAAAATGGTCTGAGGCGTCTACACTTGTGGCTTACCATTACTTCGACTCTAGTGCCATAATACAGTCAAATATAACTACCTCTAAAATCGATAACGTACACAAAGACACACCAGTCACTTCTAACACAGCTATTTATTTATCTATTACTGTAATATAATGTCTAAAGAGGTTTCGCTCTCTCTTAAAATTAATCCACCAATTCAAATATTATCAAGATAATACTCTCTTACCAAAACCTTTCCAGTTGAGATTTCTTTGATTTATCAAATCCTTTGCTACAATTATCGCCAATAACAACTCTTGGTATTATGGATCTATTGCTGGGTATACACTCAGAGTTATCCACACTCGTCCTCTATCCCCTAAATTTCCCTTTGCTTGTATAACATCATAACTAAATCCCTTCACTTTTTTTCCACCTGCATCTAATTAAAATAATCTCGTTTCATTTCGGTTGGGTAGATATTGTTATTTCCAGCAATCAATCTCACTTAATGTCCCCATGGTTAGTGAAGAGAAAATCGAGAATAGCCCAAAGTCACACACTTAAATGACTTTCGATTGTGACATATCTCATATTCCAACAAAGGTCCTAGCTAAAATGCAGTTGTAACCCTCGTGAAAGGTCAAATGCCGTTTTAGTTTCGAGTAAATTCTGAGGATAAAATCTAGATTTGACCCAACCTATGTGCGGATGGAATCCAAAATATACCAGCACCGGATGTCGTCTCTATACGGAAAATGATATTTTCTTTTCCAGAACGAGGTGACTTGGGACTAATAGCTTAAATAATGATTTCAACCATGCAAAGAACAGAAGAGATAGCTTGCCTTAATTTTGAAAAGGCGTGGACAATTTCATTCCAAACAAAAATTCTAATTGATTGTTTATTAATGACTCTCTTAAAAGCAACATGAAAGGTAATGGATACGAGCCTCGTAATTTTAAACTTTTATCGTAATGGGGACGACTCCTCCCTTTCCATACTTCCAGACCACGTCAAACGGAGAACTTGGGACCTCGACAGATTTAACGTGCGCCAGTCTCTCTATACTACGTGTTACAAAAATTCCAAAGTGGATAGGAATAGACATATCCTAAGTGTTCAAGAGAAACGTGTTCCCGGACGCCATTTAATTAGTGTGCAGTACATTTCTTGATAATATGTTACATTCCATACACTTTGCTTAACAAACGCAAGTATAGCAAACTAATATTTCATTGTAAATATGACAAAAATTATTTAAATTAATTAATTAATTAAAAAGAAACTGTAAATAGAAATATGGCAACCATTTGCTTAACGCAACCTTCTCTACAAAAGCAGATCCATAGAAAAAAAATTTCTTTTGCAGAGTTTTATTATTATTCAAATGGAAGCATTTCTAATACCCAATACCAGTGATTGTGAGATTCTGATTACATGATACATTCCACTCGAGCGGAGTTTGAGCAATACACTTTGCGTGACTCTCTTTAAAGCAAATCGTCATAGAAGAATTGAATAAACTGAAATTGCACAAGGAAACATCAAAGACAAATTTCTGTATCGCATGATCTTAATCAAAGCAGAAAATGAGGAAATTTTAACTTTTTTCTCAGAACTTTGCCTCTGTTATATTTACAATCCTTTATGCTCGAATCAACAATCGTTTTCCGTGGAGTAACTGTTATTGTTAAAAAAATGAAAAAAAATGTATTCATTTTAATATAGGCTCTTAAAAATGCTGAAATAAAGTACGTTGAGGAAAAAGAACAATCCTTCTAAAATTTATCTGGTTTCCTTCCATGAAACGTTGGTCTTTTCCGTAAGGCATATCTTTTAGGCGTATTCTAAAATTATTTAGTCATAATGAATATAATACAATGAATATTTATTCATACATAAAGTATAATTAATGTGACTTCTAAAAAGATATATTTACAGAATATGCTGTGTATATATAAGATATATATATATATATTATGCCAAAACAAATCAACACTTTTCTATTATCTAATATAATGATCTTGCATCCACAAATTCACATATTATATTTTAGCTATAGAATATATTTGCTGAATATTTCTTGTTCAAATCATGGTTGGAAATCGTCAATCACAACATTTTGACCCAAATTAAAGTCACTAATGCATTCTGTGTCATTGCACTGCAATTCAGCCTATTTAATGTCAAAAATCTGAATTTAACTACCAAATTATAATAATATTCAAAATATCATTTTGCAATTTTATTTTATATTTCCCCTTGAAAATCGTTAGTCGATTATTTTATTTGCAGAAATTGTACTTAATACAATTAATTTTGCATCTATCTAAAACATTACTAGAACTTTCAGACTGAGATGTGTAAAATGAGTAGTATTGACATTTTATTTCCATTAAACAATTCAGAATGGTGAATTTTATTAACATTTTGTATAACTTTTTCTCGTACAAAATAAATCTTTGTTTTGGATCTTAGTAAATAATGCTTAAAAAATGAATTGAGCTATCATTCCGTGAATAAAAGTGTAATTGTCCATATATACTCGAAACAATGAGGTAACTCCTGGTTAAACATGACATTTATTCCGTTTTTGTGGAACGTAGTCCAGTCTCTTCTATCCACGAAACAAAATGTATCAAAATTTCTATAAAGACACTCAGAAAAGGAAATGTTATTCATGAAAAGATTTTGATTGAGAAATTATTATAACTGTTATAAGTATAACTAGTAAGAAAATCATTCAAATTTTGACAATATTTTTAGTTATTTTAGTGTCTATGTTGTGTTAAGAGGAATTACTATTTCTCAATAGCTTTCATTTATATCATAACTAATTTTTCCTGATTTCAAAACATTCCACAAATTCAAATTTTACTTGCAGAACACAATGATTGTTACATTTCACTGTGGAGAAAAAGGAAGACAAAATTAAATTTTGATTATTCTTGATAATATATAAAATTGTTTTACATCTGAAAAATATTAGTTTTTTTTAGGAACCATTTCCAAAGATAAGTTTTGTAAAATAGCTTTATTTCTTCACTAATGAATCATTTTCAAAATTTTCTTCAGACAAAAATTTCATTTACGAAATTTTTTCTGCAAAATTTCAAATCACATTGTTTAACTGTTTAAAAAACAACTATCACACGAACCACAATCATTCAAACTGGAAACCCATTATGTTTATATTTTATTTATACAGCCTTATGTTCCTCCTTTCGCAACGCAGCCTAATCAGAAGTGTTGTCAAAATAACTCTCACAAATCACGTAGATAGATCTCAGAGAGGTATGTCGATTGAAGAATCTGAAAGAAGAGGAAATAAAAACTGTGTATAATTTGATTTTGTAAAATGACATAGAAAAATCGGGATGAATCGAAAATTTGTGATCCTTTCCTCATAAACCAAAGGACCCATGAGAACTCCATGTACAACCATAATTAGCTACACCCAAAAGGATAGAAGTTTATGCAAATTGAAGCATTGTTTGTCTCTGTTAAATATACAATAATAAAGTAACCGTCTGATGCCAATGATGCTGGCAACCTCGACTACCACACTCAATTAAGGAAGTATTAAAATGTATGTCTGAATTGTATTTACAGTGTACTAAATTTGCAATTGTTTGAGAAGAAAGACCGCCATTACAGAACAGCCCTTGAAAAGTGTCGCATCGGGATCTGAAGGTGGATAGCCATTCCATTACACTTCATCTATCGATCATTCAGATATTTAACTTTCACGTTGTTGGTCAAATTGGTTCAAAGAATTTATCGATCACGGCAAGTGCCCAGAGAGAGATACGTGGACAGGTAAGAAGGTCAA
Source organism: Nephila pilipes (assembly GCA_019974015.1). Taxonomy (NCBI): domain Eukaryota; kingdom Metazoa; phylum Arthropoda; class Arachnida; order Araneae; family Nephilidae; genus Nephila; species Nephila pilipes. The sequence continues at coordinate 14,882 of BMAW01014516.1, forward strand.
ATAGTAGCGCAGCAATCCAAAAGCACACCAACTACCATAATGGATATCATGCGAGCAACCATACCTCTTAATCACCTATAAGTACCAAAACCATCAGTACACGGCTGATTGATTCTGGGTTATTTACATACGGCGTTCTCATGACACTACATCATTGCCACGCCAGAGATTGTAAGGGGCCATTAAATATCAGCATGAAACCAGAAGAATAGTAGGGGTAATTCTTAGTGACAAGTCTAATTTTGTGAGGGATGATAACTACACGACAGTTGATTAAACGCCGTTAGTTTCCAAGATTGGCAATTTGTCATCTATCACACATCCAGATACAAGGTGCATTGGTGAGAGTGTAATTCACTACAGCCTGATCACTTTTGGCTTAATCAGAGCCATTTGACAACCCAAAGATACGTTAATGAGGTACTCTGACCTATTAATTTTGTGAACACCTATCCTGTCCGTATATTTCCAACAACAAGAAAATGCTAGTGATCCCACAACTACCTCGAAGCCATAGACACTATGCCAAGTTCATGAGAGTTGACACACAACAGACCTTTCACTCATATAACACTTATGGGATACAATAGGAAGTTCTGTTGGAACTTCAACGCCGCCGCAAAATTGGCATGACCTACGTGCCAAAATCAATTTTCATGGGATGATTTGAGACAAGGAACCATTGAGAGAGTTTACAACTCCTCGCCTCGAAGTGTGGCAAAATACATTAGAAATAATGGCTCCTTAATATCCTATTGAAAATTGTAATGAATTTGAATTTAGCTAATAAATTGTGTTACACCCACGCTCACTTTTTAATCGTTTCTTATGTTTGATGAGTACTAACTTTCTAATATCATTTCAGTCTGACTGTTTTTTCAAAATTTTGCAAATTTTAGTGATTAGTATATATATATAATATTCGATTACTAAGAATTTTCTTATAAGATCTATTTCATTTTGCCATATTTTTGGTTATATTTTAAATTTTTATTAAAATATAAGTTAGAATAAAAAAAAAATTAGTTTTTCGCATACTAATTTTCGTTTTCCACTTCCCCGAGTAAGCCCTGCCGATAACTTTTATTTCACACTATTTCACTATAAATCGTAAATTCATTTATATATGTCTTCATATATTTCATTTCATTCAATTCCAAAAGAAGACATTCTTTTTTTTTCTTTCTTATAATCAAGTAAGGTATAACAGATAAAAGAAGTTATATATATATATATATATATATATATATATATATATATCTGTTATAGTGCATAAGAAGAAAAATAGTTAGCTAGAAGCAACTCGAGAACTGGATCGAGGATAATAACTGATTTAGAATCTCTTAAGTAGAGCATCCACACCACGCCAGGTATCAATCAATGTGCACCAGCCCTGCTACACGACGGTTCATTAGCGACAACAGTTCTGGAACCAACAACTAGACGGAAATTACACCGCCCTTGAGTTTGTGACCAAAACCACTAGGTTATTACTGTAATATGAAAATTTTAGTAACATGATACAAAGGTTATCAACACATTTATTATATTATAAAATTTTCCTTGACATTCTATGGGCGTTACTCGCGTGAATATAAAAAAAAATCCTTCGTAAATATTGTTTGAAGCAATAAAATTTAATTGTTTATTTTTAAGTAATACTAATCAAAGTATTAGAAATGATTTTATTTTCGTACAAATGTAAATCACACACAACATATATGATATAGATTTAATATTTCAATTCTACAATTTGTTCCAAATATTTATCACTGAAATACAAAGGAACTCCTCTTAAATGAAAGTATTTTAGGGAAACTTCGAAGTTATCATATATCCCAATTAAAAGTACTGAATCTCACTTTTGTAAGACAATAGGAATTTTTCATGTCTGAAAGCTGCTGTACATTTTGCATTCCTTTTCTTATTAAGAAAATCTAAATCACTCTTTTAAAAACTGCTTTAGAACTTGAAAAAGGGAGAACAAAATGCCGAAGCCAACTGTCGAAAAAAATTTTTAATTGAATCGCGTGATTAATTCAGGCTGTAATAAAAAAAAAATGTCACCTTTAATCAGATACCTCAAACTTTGTTATTACATTTTTGGGAACTTCGACTTCACAATTGCTTTTAATTTTTTAATTTTCCTTAAATAAATGAAACTTAATAAAAAGTAATATACAACTTTATATAATTGAACTCATTTCACAATGTATGTTTGACTATCTTAGCGTGTGGATGAATCACTTTTCTATCCAAACAAAACCCGGTGTTTAACTAGATATGAATGAAAGGTATTCAATTAACGTATTTCAGACGTTACTTTTGACTCTAAAAACATTATCTCATTTTGATAAAATAAATCAATGTAGATTAATCTGAATTCTTTATAAGCTTTAATTTTTTTTTTCTTTGTGCCTTCACAAAACTTGATTGTTTGATAAATATTAGTTTTAAATAGGCAGCAAAATGTATCACGTAATTTATTTTTACTTACTGAGAGCCTTTTTACCATTTACTTCCTAAGAAAGTTTATTTTACTCCTCTTTACTCAGAATTAAAAGCTCAAAACTCTGGAAAAACTATTCGCAGAAAATTAGAATTTTGAATTTTTTTTTTTTTTTTATCTCCAGTGATTCATAGAAATTATTCATCTCACGAACAGAAGAAAAAAAATCTATAAATAAAGCCCCAAATTATGCTTAAATTGTAAACATTTTACTGGAAGTTAATATCCTTACTAAACAGTTTTAAGACTATATCAATTTGAACTTTTATTTTTTTCAAAGTTGACTTTCGAACAAAAAGTAAAAGGGAAACGATTAGAGCGAAACAAACTATGTTTCACTAATGGTTTATTAATATAGAGAACAAAATATTTTATGCTCATAATTCGCTTTCTTATGAAAAATGAGCATATTTTTTTATATTAACATTTTTTTTTATTTTAAGATAAACGGTAGAAAAGAAAACAAAATGGAATTGGTTATGTGTGCTTTGATTAATACGGAAATTATCTTCTTATTCATTTCTTAAATCTTATAAAAATGATAAAATCATAATGTAAGAAAGTAAACTTTAACTATGTGAGATAAACTTTTGCAAAGATGAATGTGATTAGAGTATAAGTTTAAGCATTTACTACACTCTGAGATTGAATTGGAAGAAAACTTAGGTTTCTATGACAGCTGAATTGTTATCTATTGAATTATGTCATTATCTCATTTTAGTTAGCTTAAAAAGGAATAACTTTTTTAAATATTTTAAAAATTATTTCTGCTAAAGTTTATAGAGTTAATATGCTCCAGTTAATAGGACTTTCTAAATAATATCTGTAACTAATTTTAAACTTTTCTAATGCTCCTAGGTGATATTTGTCTGGCTCATCCTATAAACGTTAAGCCCTATTAGCTTACAATAAATAAGCAAACGCTTAAGAGCTAGATTAGATTGATAATTTCCTTGTAGAGCCATTAATAGATTTTCGTTCGCCTTCTTTAAGCACAGGTTACCTATTAGTGTATTACACCATAGTTGAGGACGTCACAAATTCATAAAAATTTAATTTCGTGTGCTTTTTTTAGTTTTTAAATTTTTCTTTAGAAGTAACTGGTCCAAAAGTTATACATCCCTTCATTAGCATTCAGAACTTTTTTGGCACATTGAAATATTTTCCAAGTAAGAATACTTAGATTTGAAGTGAAACCAAAATGGAGTGCTTATTTGAACATGAATTAATATAACGGTTTTTAAGAAAATGAGTCTAAAATTT
>BMAW01014531.1:0-14289 GCA_019974015.1 Nephila pilipes
CATATATCTATTGCGAATTTGTATTAGCTACACATAAGAAAGAAGCCTTACTTCTTTAATTAAGACTTCCTATAAACATTAGCTTGGATGTGAAATTGAAGAATAGGGTAAGCAATTATATATAATACGCATACGGTGAATACGAAAATTTCCCATTAATTAATATGGTGAATACGGAAATTTCACATCAAATACATTGTCGAAATTCTGGACATTTAAATGTTTAAAAAGAGTCTCTGGTATGATGACTGCATTCAATATGAAGTAAATCATTGATAAAATTCAAGAGACGGGTTCATTAGAAGTGAAGGGGGCGGAAGGAGGAAATAAATTGCTTCAAAGTCAGTGGAAGATGTGGTTATAGCATTGAAAAATACAACAAGCAATACTTAGAAACATGCACTGCACGGGGTACTATAAAAGATATTATTTCTTTTTCAGTGAGACATACATAACGTTATAAAACTGATGTAATTTAATTTTAAAAACATTCACGACAAAAAAATACAAGTAATGTAAACTTATCTCTTCGTCTTACTTAGTATTTATGTTTTAGCTTTTGAACATGAATGTCAGGCAAAATTGACATATTTATGCTTCTATATGTAATGGGATTCTGAATTATCAAATGAATTGTAATGATGTGTGTTTAAACTAAAAAATGTTTTAGAAAAACCAAAAGATATTTTTTCTGAAACGTTTTTAAAGAAATTTTTTTTGTGGAGACAATTTATTTTATCATTGTTGAAAGTTTTCAACATTTATTTTCTCTATTGATTTAGTAATGTAACAATTCCGATTACGCTTAAAAGATTAAAAAACAAATTAAAGATTATTTTGGAAATATTAAGCATGCAAATTTGTTTTTCATTTGAATGAATGAAATCAAAAGATGTAGGGTACTTATGTTTAGAATTCTTGTGAGGTGACCTAAAATTTATTTATTTTTTATTTTTCTATCTTGTATAAAGCTCCTGTAATTTTTAAAATTTCTCTTTCTAGTTAATTCAGAACATTTTACCACTTTTAGTTAAAAAAACATTTACAAAACGTCAAGCAATAATACTGAGTCATGCAATGAGATACATATGAAGATATTAAAAAAAAAAAACGTTTTTCCAAATGTGCCTGAGCTTAAATAACATTGATTTTTTAAGCAATTTTTTTGAAATTTCATTTGGTTCGAGTAATCGTAGAGAAGCATTTTATCAAACTTTTGTATGCAAATGTATCACATTTTTCAAACATACGTTACAATAATTTGTTTATATACACCTATTTTCCTGAAATTTGAGATATAATATAAGTTTGGCTAATAAAGATATGTTTATTCAGATATCACTTATTTAGTGGATTCATCATTCTTTTAGAATAATTACCTTACCAGTGCAGTTTTTAAAATCCTGATTTTTTTCAAACGTATTGCTTCATAATTATAACGATAGATTCTCTTATATCGCTATTGGGAATTTGTAATTTAATAATTTCTAGAATTTAATAATTTGCTAATAAGTTCTAGTTTTTTTTAGTCGAAAATTATGGAAATTAATTTAATAATTTGTTAATAATTTCTACTTACGTGCATCTTGTATCACAACCACCTATTTTCTTTTAGATGACGCAGAATATATGGAATAGTGATAAAAACAAACACGGATTGCATTTCAGCATAGAAACATACAAAAAACCGAATGATAAAAGAACAAAATTGATCAATTTGGCGCACGTTTTGCGGTTATGTAAGAATAAAGCCAAATTACTCATACCAGTGCTCCAGGAGTAGAAAGTAATGGCTATAAAAACGCATATTTTTAAAACTGATATAAAGATTTCTTAAGGATTTAGGAAAGTCATATAGAAATAAAATTTAACATCGATTTCAAAAAGAATCGCAGCATCTTTCACCATTACGAAGAAGATATATTTCAGGATGCAATAAAGTTAGGATACTTTGCAGTATGTATTAATTGTATTTATTTACTGATTTAAATGTTAGTAAAGTTGCAACTAGAAGCAACACGATGTATAAAGAACGACATATTGTATTCATTCCGAGACCTGAGACGCAGATCATACCTGATTCGGAGTGACAAATGGAGGACTTGGTGACTCGATAAATGTAGCCTTCATCAGTTCCTCTATTCCACAGATCTGTATTTGCAGCGTGACTACAGTTTCCGCTCCTACAGGCGAGATGTAGTAGTTATGATAAATTGACTCAGCGACTGCCACTTATGACAAAGAACAATAATTTTATAAGGAAGGTTTTTGAAACATGAATGTCGTTTTTATTCTATTAGGAATAATTGTATAAAATATTCTAGTTTTTTTTATCAAGTATAAATTACGAGTTGGACAGAAGAAAAGCATTAGTCTGTTCAAAATGTGACATTTCGAAAGTGTTGCAACCTCATGTTAATCTCCTTTAGCAGCAACTGCTTCACCACTTCATAACAAGATGGGAATGAAGAAAATTTCTTAGAGACTGTCAATCCGTATGATGAGATATTTCTGCTCATGCGAGACTTTTCCGAATCAAAATGAAATGATAAAAAAATAAGATTTTTGTATAGGTCCAGAAATGTCGAAACACATGAAAAAGTATTAGTTTGAATTTTTTCTTTCTGAGAAAGAAAGAAATGCCCCACTTTTTTTCAAGACTGTTGTGGAAAGCTTTCTCTAATGAATAATATAACTACACGTTACTAGGGTAGAGTTAAAATGAATCACAAATACATATACTTAGGTTGTCAATTGTATTTGGAATTTCAGGTCTTACAATTTCACACATACTTTCTTTCAAAATTATTTGGAATTATTCATCGATAAGTAGCGTGAACAATTTCACCAACATGTTTGTAATGTGGAGTTCATCTCACTGGATGAACGTACTTTGGTGTATACGTTTGGTTCTTCAAGCGAGAAGATATCGAGCAACAATATAAACGATAAAACATACACAAGTGTACTTAAATAAATACATCTAAATTCAAATATGCTATATTAAAATATGATAAGTCACAGCAGAAAATTTAATATGTGATAGTGTTGTCTTAAAAATTCATATTGTAATATATTATAAATGTATATCCTTCATTTATAAAAAAAATAAGCACCCATTATAATCATGCATTATTCTTTTAAAGTTCTCAAAAGTATATCCTAGTCAATTTTATGTTTAAATTAGAAAATAAAGGAAAAAAAAAAGGCAGGTAAGATTTAAAATTGTAATGATATTTATTAATCTTCTTAGGTTATAATTGGATTGTGATTCATTATATTTATTGGATTATTCATTTACGTAAAATTAATAAGTATATAAACAATAATTATAACGTTGGAAAATAAATAAAACGCCAAGATTCATTAAACTATTTGATGCTGTAAGATGACTCGTATTTAAAAAGATAAAGATTAGTATTTAAAAAATTCAAAGGAACTATTTCGATAGAGATATATGAAAACCGTTGAATCTTTACGTAGTAATATTAAACAATATCAAGACTAAAAATTACTTTTTTTTTCATATCCCGGCAGAAAATTAGTTTTTTTGTTCATACCCTGGGAATTGACCATCTATCATTTTTTTCTTATGCAGGACTATAAAGTAGGTTAATATTTTTAATTTTTATTGGTTTTGAAAACGCTCTTGTTGTAACAAACATGCCCTATCAGTCTTGAATGATTTTTTATTCATGATATAAAAAGAAACTCTTTTTAAATATGAGTATAAATTCCTCTCGTTTGCATAAGTGCGTTTTCGATCTTAAGGGTTCCTGCGTTTAAATAATTTGTTTGTGCAAATAAGGAAAAATTAGGAATTTGGCTCATGGATGGCGCAACGTGATTTTGATTTTATTTGATATTCACGTTCCATATAAAAGGAAAAATTCGACTAAGTATATCAGAAACACGGAAAAATGGACGCTACCATGAATTTCAAACTTTTCGAAGAAGTGATCAACTTTGTTTCTTTTGTTCGCTATCTGAAACTCCAAACTAACCTACAAACAGAAAATGAGATATCTTTCTCAAAACTTTTGAACCAAAATTAATCTATGCATCTCACTCATTGGCAGAAACTCACCTTTCATTAAGAAATAAAGTGCTCCAGTACAAACAAGTTCTTCGCCCAATCATCACTTCTGCCTATTCCCTTTGAGGTCGGCCGCATCCACCAATATGAAAAAAGTGCAAGTAATACAAAATAAGATAATAAGAAGTATGACAAATTCCCCCTGGAACATCAGAAACTCAGTTATTCATAACTACTTAAATATTGATTCCATTGAAGACTACATCACCGAGCTGTCGCGAAATGTTTTTACCTAAATCTTAAATCACAATAATGAAATTATCTGAACTGAAACAATTTTTACCAATCCTCATGCAAAATTCAATTTCACCTACAAGACAACCAAATGGTCTATTCCCTTAAAACCTGAAAAAGTGATTCTCATTATTTCTTTAACAATACTTCACTTCTCGTAAGGATTATAGCATCTCCATTTGTATTTCATATCGGTTACATCTGACTCACATTATGTTGATACTGAATCGTATCAGGGGTACTCCTCTGATCAATTTTTCTTCATTCATTAATTTCAACTACCTCATCTCGCTGAGCGGTACCATCTGCTGAACTTATCATTCATCACTTTTTTCTACACTCTGAGCAAAGGCGATGACTTACTGACGCTTGTTAACCGTCTTATACATGTATGTATATAGAACAATCATTATACATAAAATTGGCTAAACAAAGACACAGTTTTAACGAGTGTGTGTCGGAAAATGAATAACACTTATATCTAAAAACGCTTTATCTTTATCTGAGATATTAAGGCTTAAATTTGAAACATAACTTTATTTTCCTATCTTGTAAAACTGTTTCTTTGTTTGTATTATTAAATGTGAAAAATCTGATTCATGTTATGATAAAACCAATGTTAGTTTCAGCGTTATCTATGATGAATTTAACTCTAGGAAGAAGTGTGACATTTTGAAATGAAACTACCTATAAACATATTATTTAAGATAAGAGTAGGATACGCAATGGGTGCAACACTTCTGCTGTTCTAATGTTCTAACTGATTTGAAGTGGATCAAGGTAATGAGAATTTCAATGTCTTCTGTCATACCAGTGACCTGGAAGGAGCCCAGAGATAATTTAGATGATTGCTATTTTTGTATGAACAAAAGGAATTCATTTAAATAATTAGAAGTAAGCCTACATCGATTCAGCAAAAAGGCGATTGACTTATGTGCATCCTTTGTCACAAATACATGATATCCTTATTCGTATTTCGTATGGAGAATACACGAATATTGTCAAGAAAGAAAAACAGAGGTTATCACGTTACCTACCATGGTTTAAAATTATTTTAGTTAAACTTTAAATCGGAATGAGAGACAGGAGAGAAAGAGACATATTACAATGGACGGAAAATGTTTAACACAGAAATTATGAACAAGATATAAAACTTTGAAAGTCCTTATGTTTGCTTGGAATAATGGGAGATCATCTTGCAAACTGAAATATCGATCTGGTCATCTGAAAAATCTATGTTGCAAATCGATTGTAGCTCAATATTGTGAAACGTATTGTTAGTAGTTATTTGACTATTGAATAATAGAAAAATAGAGAACGGGGAAAAATTCAATAAATAAATATTTAACAGGGGAAAGGATAAAAATGAAATGAGAATTATAATGATGAGAAAGTCTTATAAAAGGTGAATTTTCAAAAATGTACGTAAGGTTTTAGGTTGCACAATATTCGGTACTATAGCATAATGTGAAGTAAATTCAATTTTTCTAGTTAAAACATGGCACGGTATTGGCATATCCGTTAAGACTCATGAAATTCTAAAAATAACATTTCAATTTTTTTAGTCAGTATTTTGAATCAGTAACATAAAATCGTTACAGTGTAACCATAAATAATATTGGTGTTTTAAATGTCTTCGGTACACATTGCTGTAGGGAAATATATATAAGTAGAAACAATCTTAATTTCACCTGTTATGTAGATTTAGATACATCTTTCCTTAATTTCCTAAGAAAAAATACTTTTAATAGACATTATGTGTTAATTTCAGTCTCATTCCGTGTAGAACTGGGTTATAGCCGAAGCATTTCAGTGAGTAGCTTCTTTTAAATGGTCCTGATATCAAATTTGAACACATAACAAAACTGTTTTAATACAACCTCAAAATTGCAACAAATTTGCTTTAGAAATGAGGAGGTTTTGAAATAAAAAATACACCTTTCTTATCTGATGCATATCAGAGCAAATGTATTTTTAAGAAAATTCCTCACGAATGTGGCAATATGTAATGGAGCCCATCTTACTGAAACATTGAATTCTTCAAAATTTTAATTCCCTTCTAACCTAGCCCAGGAAAAGTAACATTTTGTTTTCTCTGTAAAATAAAGGCGCTAATAACTCTTCCTTATTCAGTAAGACTCCCCAAATATATTTTTTCACTTTGACGCTGATATTCCACAATATGGTTTGGAATTCCAGAACTCATACACGAAGATTATTTTAATCATGCTTCCTTACACGTAAGTATTTCTCTTCACTAGAGAAACAAGTAGAACCCAGAATCATTTAAATGAAAATTTAAATGATCAAAACGCGATGTGTGGTTCAATATGATCGAAGCCAAATTGTTGGAATCAAGGCTTCAGGAGTGCAATAAATTGCTGATGAAAACCATATTTACTCGGTAAACATACACATTTCTTTAGATTTTTTTGAAGAAAATTAATTTTGAAATACGATTTTCAATAGTATTTTCAGCCTCAAAGAATTTTTTTCCTTTTCTGTAAGATATATTCCATAGGGAAGTATTGATGTATTGAAATAGATAATAATTCTGTTGGTTTACTGATTGACTGTTTATTAATATAGCATCGAGATGCAACAGGAGGTTTATTGGAGGTTTACCTCATAAGAATGAACATGGGTCAGGTGGATGATCATGGTCGGACTGATGTTGCAAATTTTCCCATCACATCATTGGAGGATTGGGGGAATCGTCAGATTTTACGAGCAGTATTCTCTCAAGTGACGGATATGAGTGGTAATTACTACTCGAGCCTACGCCACGATGGTTTCAATACCGCTTATATGATCCATCGGCTTGCGGTAGTTACTTTTATGTGACAAAATATTTAGTTTTAAAGAATTTCAGACTTGGAAGTCACCTCTATTCTAATGGGAATGAAACGTGCTTGGATAAAATACAATCTTCTTTAAGGGAGCTTAAATTATGTGTCGTGCAAAAATGAAACATGATTGTGTTCTAAAGTAGACTTAATTTAAGTTGTAGGAATCGATGATAAAAATTTCGCTTAAAACAAATGTAGCAGAACGAGTGGGCAATTTATTGCTACCACTCCACATATAAATCGGGTTAATAAAATATTCTTAAGATTTCACTATTAAAACAAAAACGACTTTCGCTTACGAAACACTTGTTACCTTCAAAGTGTGATGCTAAGATAAAAAAAAAAGCCTGAATAGTTCCAAACATTGGAAATCTTATTGAAAGGTATTAGATTAACCCTTTTTATCGCACTAACGCATGGATATCATTCAAAGATGTGGTAAAATTCTGAAGTAAAAATAATCTACGCGCTGTGCTAAAATATAGTTAATAAATAATAATACATGCGTTGTCATCATTAGACACGTTTCTTTTAAATTTCCATCCTTACACTGTCATCTACATTTTTCGCAAAGTTATTGTATAAGGTTGGTTTAATAATCAACTAGTTCATAAATAACAACAGATTAGTCATTCATACGTTGCCAACATTCGTTGTTCATAACATAAAATAATAAGAATACGATTACAATTATTTCATCGATTCACTTTATGTGAACCTTACATTCGGCCCCGCTCAATATGAAATTTATAAAGACAAAAATAAATTTTAAAATTGAAGCGTAAAAGAACCAAAACTTTTGGTGACGGCTTAGTACCTCTCAGTCTCTTCGTCTGTAATGTTTTCCTCGATGGTTGGTGTATTTTGTTTAAAGTAAGGGCGAAAATGTTGTACGTGGACAACCTTTATAAATTTGTTCTGCTGTGTCGTAGACTTGATCTCGTAACATACGGCCCCGACTGGACGTACAATCACAGATGGTCCTTCGAAAATGGGAGAAAGTTTGTGATCTCCTTTTTTCGGCCAGTCGTATATTACGAGATCTCCTGCCGTGAAGGAATGGGATCTGCGATGGAGATCAAATCTTTGCTTGTTCTCCAAATGTGTTTCATACACATTATTTCCCGCTTCGGTCCTAGCCAAAGTTAAAAGGTCTAGTTGGTCTTCACGTGGTGTGTCATCAATGAAGCTTCCGAAGAATCTATCCACCCATTGCACCAAAGAGGTCCTTCTCGTTTTCCACTCTTTATGCAGTCTTTTCTTTACGCGTTTCCATTCAAGTTTTTGCAAACCAGGTCTCAACTTACTCTTTTCTTTGACGAGTCTTCTTTTCACTCCCGACCACAGAGTTCTGCGTTTCCCTCTCTTCCACCTCATTTTTCTGACCACTCTTCGAAATCATTTGCACTTCGGAATTTGAAAAGGGCTATTCTGTGTCACAATAGGCTATATTCATACGTTGCAACATTCGTTGTTTATAACATAAAATAATAAGAATACGATTACAATTATTTCTTTGATTCACTTTATGTGAACCTTACAATAGGATAGTATGTAGCGATGATCAACATCATCGAAATCAACAATTCGTATCTATTATGTAATTTAATTAATAGCAACAATCCTTGCTGAATATTGATGATTTATTAATCGAAGATTCCGATCAACAATGTGAACGCAAAAATACATGCTACTCTACTTAACTTATTTAATTTGTGTTAATTATATTGTGTATAATATATTAAAGTGTTTCAGGTAAATTTGACATCTTATTATATATTTTCTTTAGCGTATATTGTAATAACAAATAAATGAATTACTTCCTTTATCAACGTTCATTATCCTATACAATACACAGACTGATGGTAAAATTTTATTTCCAGTTGCATTTTCAATAGGTTGGGAAAATTGAACCACTGATCGGAATGAGCTAATATTTGTACAAAGTATATGGGAAGCAATTGGAATTTGATTTAAATAGAAAGAAAATTATTTCAAAGGTTAGCCGATAGGTGGCACTATATTAGTCCTAAGAGGTTAAATAAAAATTGCGGTACAAGATTTATATGAATTTTAAGCTGCTAAGTCGGAGAACCGACATGTGCACCCACATAATGCGTAATAAAAAAACGGAGAATGTACCGTTTAAGCATCTGAGAAGTCGCCCATGACTCTAATATTAAAGCATATGGCACTAATTGAAAAGTATTTTTACAAGAACAGAAATTGAATGGTAAATGCATTGAAGGAAGTCTGGACTTGAATGGGTTTTAAAAGAGGATCTGATACGATGACTATATTCGGTAGGAAGTAAATGACTGATAATTTTCAAGAGACGGGTTCATTAAAAGTAAAATATGGCAGATGGAGGAACAAATTGCTTCGAATTCAGTGGAGGACATGGAATAGCATTGCAGCAGTGCTTAGGGAACGTGCAGTGCAAGGAATATTTTTACAAGATATAATTTTTTCTTCAATAAAACATATCTTTTATTATAATACTGATAAAAAGGCTGGGATCAAACAGTTCTTGTTATTCTGCATTTGAGAAGGCATTTATGACTCTATCACGGAATGAAATTTCTCTACTTGTGAAACTTTTTTACAAGATTTGTAATTGGTCGGGAATAGTATTGAAAAAATTCTAAATGTTATAGGGCTGAAAAGTGGCTATAGTGCGATGAAAGCATTCGATTGGAAGACAATTATGGATACATTCCTTAAGACGGATTCCTATCACGTGAAATGTGGCAAGATTAAAGTAAATGTCCAGCAGTGCTTAAGGAAGGCTTAGTGCGTAAGATATTTTTACAAGAGATTATTTTTTCTTAAATATAACATATCTAATATTGTAATACTGATGTAATTTACTTTCCAAAAATATGAAACAAGAAAAATTAGGAGAAATGTAAAATTCTCACTTCTACCCTCTTAATATTCATTATTTTAGCCTTTAAAAAAGGATATGAAGTATACTTGAAAGGGTTATGTTCGTATATGTGGTGAAATACTGAAATAGAAAATCTATTAGAAAAATCGTAGGACATTTTTTCTATTTTTTTCTGTGATGATGAATGTAAAATACTCTCCAGAACAGTTTATTCTAGAATTTTTGACTGGTTCCTGCCACTAGTTTTTCTATTGATTACTTAACGTAAAATATTTCGATTACACGTAAGTTTTAAGAGCAAACTAAACACAACATATTTAAGCCATATTAAGGCTCCCGTCTACCCGCCATTTTGATTTCGTTAGCTTAATGTTAATCCTATGGGAATTCGACTTTAATTCTCACATCTTTATTATTTGATCTATTTGAATGCAATCAAGTGCATCTGAAAGAGCAAAAAATAATGAATGCTTCTGTGGAATTACTTTTTTCCTCCGATTTTTAAAAATATTTGAAAATATTCTTTAAAGACCGGAAAACTCAAAATCGAATAATTAAAATAAGAATAAAAATATTTTTAAAAATCTTAGGAAAAAAGTAATTCCACAGAAGCATAGATTATTTTTTGCTCTTTCAAATGCACTTGATTGCAGTCAAATAGTTCAAATAATAAAGATGTGAGAATTCAAGTCAAAATTTCATAGGATTAACATTACGTCCACGAAATCAAAATGGCGGGTAGACGGGGGCCTTAAGCCTCCCAGCTTATTTTGAAATTTAATTAGTAAAATCAGAAGATAAAATCTTATATGTCTAAATTTCTTGGCGATTGACCTAAAATATTATCTTTTTTTTATTTATATCTTATTCAAAGTCCCTATAATTTTAAAATTTTCTCTTTTCTATTAATTTAAATTTTTGTCTCTCTTACTTATGGAAAAAACATTCACAAAACATCGAACAATAATAAGAAGACCCACGGTGTACATGTGGATTTATTGAAAGTTGTTAACGAAGGACACTGTTTCAATGGTGTCTGAGAGTAAATAAGATTGAGATATCGAAATCAATTTTTTTAGTAATTACTTGGTTAAAGTAATCAAAGCGAATCTAGTTTTAATCACTTTATTTTTTCATACATTCAAATTTTACTTTAATTGCGATGTAATTTAACTTGGGCTAATAAGATGTGATTCATCATATATCACTCTGAAAAGGGATTTAATCATTCCTTTAGATTGAAAACTTGAGCAGTGTTGCATATAAAATGCTGATTAATTTAAATTGCACAGTGTATTATTTTTAACGTTAATTATGTTAATTTTGTCTAAACCTATTATGAATTTGCAAGTATTACTCGCAAAAGTAGCACGAATTCTTTAATTAATTAGGACTTCTTGTTAACATTTCTTTGGATATGAAATTGGCGAATAGGATAAGCAATGGGTGTCTAGTTTTACTACTTACTCTGTTTTAACTGAATTAGAGAGTAAGTCAAAGTAAAAAGGATTTAATTGACTTACTTTCTATCGATGTTCTGAAAGTAACCTAGATATTATTTATATGAATCCTATTTTTTTAAACAAAGGGAATTAAATTTAAGAATCAGAAATGTGTTCATAATTGAAGCATCGATTCTCAATAAGATCAGTACTTTATATCGTCATGGTTTCTGTATCACTAATGCCACCTTATATCTTTTACCTGACAAAAAGTGCATGGAATATTGCGGTCTAAATACAAGAACGAACGTGTATTGCATTCAAACAGATTGACATTTGAAGCCCCGAACACAAACAGAACAAAATTAAATGATCTAGTGCGTGATTGGGAGTTATATAAGATTAAAGTCTAATTACTCATACAATTTCTCTAAGTGTAGAATGTGTTGGCTAGAGAAATACGTATTTCTGTGGCAGATATTATGATTTCCTTAGAAATTAGGAATACCCATATTGAGATGCTACAACACTCGCAGCATCTTTTCCCACTACAGTTAGGTATATTTCATTAGATAACAATGTTAAAGTATTTAGTATTAATTACTATTAATTATTATTACTATTAATTGTATTTATTTACTGATTAATTGTTTAATAATACCGTACTTAACTGCAATATGAGGGATAAAGAACTAGAAGAGCATTGATTCTGGGAAAAGAGACGAAGTTCATACTTCATTAGGTTCCAAACTCAGAAATTCGTTTCATACCTATAAGATGAATTGGAAATTAGGTGAATTTCGCATTCTCAAGTTCCATTACATGATGCATCTGTTGTGGCAACACGTTTCGAATCCGCGCTTCAACGTGTGTGATCTTGCGACTATTTTCCTCCGCTCTATAGCAGTACATTTATCAAAAATGTGATTTTAAATAGGAAGTTTTTCTGAATTGTAAAATGATTTTGATTGTATAGTGACAACATGGTTGAATAAAATATTAATGAAATAATTGAAAATGTGAATTGCGAGTTGTGCAAAAGATAAACATTACACAGAGAAAAATGTGAATTCTCAGAAATTCTGGAACATGATCTTAACAACTTTTATCAGCAGCAGCTGCTGCCACCAATCCACACTCAGGTGGTATTGACAAAAAATTTCTTAAATCTGTGAATCGTGAGGGTAAGACATTTGTGATTATGTGAGACATGTTCCCATCAGTATAAGATGATAAACAAATACGGGTTTTCATCTCCAGTATTCTCTCCAAGATTTTCTTTCCGAATTATCTGGAAGCATTTCTCAATAAGTACCGTGTTGGCTATCAACATATATCTATTTAACATACAACTCCTCTTACTCGATGAGCGAACAATGTATATATTGTTGGTTCACAAAGCGAGAAGATAATGAACAACAATAAAAACTCAAAAACACATGTTAATGTACTTAAATTAATGGATTAATATTATGTTGCATTAAAAGGGTAAAAGTGAACTGTAGGTAATTTTTTTTTATTTTATAATATAATTTCCTAAGACGGTATTGTAATAACCTATAAATGCATATTCTTCATTTATCAAAAAAAAAAAAAAAAAAAAAAAAGAAAACATTAATAAATTGTATTATCCTCTTACTAGTTCGTCCGAAAAATATTTAAATTAAAGGACAAAAATAAAAAGCCATGTTATTGGTCAATAAGTGTAAACGGATATTTGTAACTCATTATATGATATTCGAACTGTGCTGAGTTACACTTATTGGAGGTTTATCCCTTACGTAAAATTAATACATTCCATGAATAAACCTTATAATATTCTAAAAGAAAAACAAGAGCCAAAATTCCTCGAAACTATATGATCCTGTAAGATGATTATTACTTTGAAAAGGAGATTTCTGTATTTTAAAATTAGGAGGAAACATTTCGAATGAGATTAATGAAAACTTTCCAATTTCGACGAAGTAATATTCAATGCTCTCAAGACAATAATTTTGATTTATTTCTTTATCCCGTGAATTTCGGCATTTACCAATTTTTCGTATGAATGATTATGTACAAAATGCAGGACAATATTGTTCATCATTTTTCCAACTTTTTGAAAATTCCCTAACCTCCATTCTCCGAATGATTACAAAAGTAAGCGGGTACACCAGATATAAATAAATCCAAAAAGCTATCAAAAATAAAGCATTTAAACAACTTATTCCAAAAACGTAATAAAAAAATCTTTTCTTCACTTAACCGGTAATAAAAATCTAAATATTGTCAATATAAAACGCAACTCATAAAGATCTAACTACAAGAGACCTAGAAATTTACTTTTAGACTCCTACAATCCGCCATCATTAATTTCATTTTCTTCCTATATTCACATTTTTTAAAAACTTCGAAAATCATCACTTCTTTTACAAATTTTTTCTCACCAGCTGTATATACCCATTCCCCACCTCCATAACTTTCAAACCGACCTACGCATCCAATAGACCAGCCCCCTCCGTATAGCACCTGCCAGTGGCCAAAGAGCCTATCAGGACCAGCTTCTACCTAGTACGTTGCCCTCCGTATTCAATTCTCCTGTAACTTCCAAACAATCAATCAAAATTCTCACTCTGACTCCACTTGAAAAAAGTAAAATCTTCTACCACAGCAAAGTCAATGAGAAAAATTGTACCGACCCGAACCTGAAGCCACTCTGCTGTCTGTTTGCTGGAATAAATTTCAGTGTTCAACAATTTTCTAAAAATATTTTAAAAGGAAATAGGCTAAAAACGCATT
>BMAW01014536.1:0-17870 GCA_019974015.1 Nephila pilipes
AAAATATTTGTTTAATTCCGGGGAAATTAAATTGAAAAATATTTGTTCAATTCCGGGGAAATTAAATTGAAAAATATTTGTTTAATGCAACTCTCTCCATCGCGGTAGCCTAGTCGCCATGGTTGCCGACTCGCAGCCAGCGATTTTCGTCGAGCCGTGGGTTCGAGCCCTGATGCCACAAACCTGTGTAGCTGGGGCTTGTGCACGTTAAATCGGTCGAGTCTCAAAGTCATCCCGTAAGCGTGATGTGGAAGTTAGGAGAGGGGTGGGGCAGCTCAAGTGTCTTCCTCGTCACTCGACCGAGGTTCAAAATTACGAAGTCCGTCGTCAAAAGCCTTCTTATTGCTTCTACTGCAACGTTAACAAAACCAACCAACCAATCAAAAAATTCAACAGATACCTAAACTGATGATACACTTTCAGGTTTATGGAACAACTCGAAACTATTTCTCGATTCCCAGTCAATTTTTAAACTATTAATCTGAAAAAAAATCACATTTATTTTGCTCAGATTTGAGTACTTCCAAAATGCGTAAACTTTTTTTATTGCATTGAATAACGCTTCTTCTTTTTCTTTTCTTTTTTTTTTTTAGCATTTTCGATTTGTACTTTATCAAATCGATTGTAGATATCGATGTTCAAAATATTTTGATCATGAATATCTACAATCAAACGCTGATTGTCACAACGATTTTTTGAAGATTCATACATTGAATCAAGGCTATCATAATTACTAGTTAAATGTTTTGCATCATTAGCTGAAAGAGATCTGAGGCTATGCAACTCTCTCTATCTTCTGAGACTGTGTTGAATATTATTCGTAATTAAATCATCACATTGAACCTTAAATGAACTAAATTATTCATTCTTTCCCGGGAACTAGGTAAAAACTAACGGAGGTATTTCCGCTTTAATTTTGAAATTATCACTTGATATTTACTTACTCTCTCAAAATTTGATTTTTTTAAAGTGTTATAATTAAAGTTTCAATTCTTACTTTAAATTTTTCTAGACGATTTTCCAGTTGGCTAAAATCTTCATCTCTGTTGGTTAAATCCGTTTTTTTAAATTTGGGAATTGCGTAATATTTACCGCGCAACTCTTCGATGCTGTTTTGAAGAGATACAGTACTTTTAAGATCCACTTTGAGCTCTACGAAATCAATTTCATGATTCACAGTTTTTATATATGAGACGTGGTTATTAAAAAACGAGATTGATGCTGTAAAACATTTTAGTTTGATGTCATACATATTTACTTATAATCACATTACATATACTCCCCTCCTCTGTCCCTACAACGCTCCATGCGAATCTTTCATTGTTCGAAACAGTGCTGGAAGTCTTCTGTCAACTCCTTCAGAACGTGTGCCGCTTTCTCCTTCACATCTTGGACTCAAATCATGTTCCTTTTAATGCTGATTTCACCTTAGGAAACAGAAGTCGCATGGTTTACGATCCGGAGAACAAGGTGGAACTCAGGTATATTGAACTTGGCTAGAAACATCTTGACAGACATGTGGAATGGGTAGATGCGTTGTTTTGATGGAAAAATTTACCGTACGGATTCTCTGTTGATTCTTACAGTCTCATCAATCACACTAATACTCAACCCACTGTCAGATCGAACCAGATTACCGATTTGTTCGATATTGCTATCCATTTTTATCTTTGAAATATGATACGGGCATAAATAATCTTCAATGTCTTCTCGACCTTCTTGAAAGCGTTTAAATCACTCAAAAACACGCTCACGCGACGAACAATCATTGTCGTACACTTCTTTCAATACGTTATAAATTTCAGTAGCGTGTTTTCCAAGTTTCGTTGAAGTTTTACAACAATTCGATGCTCACTTATGAAAAAAATAACTCTTAATGATCACGAAGGCTACGAGTAAACGGATTTGTTTACAGAAACAAGAGGCAAGAGAAAGCTTCACGCTAAACAACTGTCGGTCGCTGGAGTTTGGAGCAGGCGTACTTCTTCTGTAGCAGTGTCAGTCTCATTATTTAAGGACACACCTCGTATGTTTCTAGTCTTGTTATTTTACCTTTTAATTTAAATCTACTATCCATAGCGTTGAAGTGAGCTCCTGGTGATGGAGCGAGAGTTGTATTTGTATATTGCTTCCAATTTGTAAATTATTTAAACGACACACCAGCACTTAACACCCAACGCACAACATAAATCTTACATGCCATAATAACATAGTACACAATAGTTATATATATCTTTAAAGAATTTAATTGTGAGCTACGATTTAGAGTTTAATTGTGAATTACAATTTAGTGTTTAATTGCTCACGTCCTTCTTTCGTTCTCATCTCTTTATCACGTGGCAGAAGAATATTACTCAGCGTTGGAATATGCGCCAACGCCATCGTGTTGTTTGTTTCTAATCTCATATGCTAAGTATTATTCTGGTTCTCAAGTTTACATAAAATGAAAGAAAAGGTCGTACCATCGGGAGTTTAATCAACTATTTTATTAAAGAACATAACTATAATTAAGAATACAATTAAGACTTGCCTTCTTGGGGAACAGCAATGAAATGCATGCAGCAAAGCATCGCGGGACAGAGTGTAAAGTAAAAGTAAACAAGATGAGGAGGTCTTGTGCCAAACCACTTTTATACAGATCCCTCGAAACCTTATAATTGTCACCAAAATCAATTTACAGGACGCAATGAGGCGACAAGTGACGCTCGGTTGTAAGAACTGTTTTAACTTTCCAATGTCATCAAAATTCAGGGAGAATAGTTGATCGAGTCATTGTACCCAGAATGAGACTCTAAATTTTGACTAAAAATAACAGGGTCCGTCCAAATTACACCAGTCATGTGCCATCCCATCACTGGTAAAATAGCTAATTAATTGTTTGATTTTGAAGGGCAAATTCATGGTGAATTCATCTTCAACACTTTCGTACTAATCATTCCATTATGTTCTTGGTAATGATGCATCTCCGTATACACTGTACAAATAATCTTAAGGGGATTTGGCACCTTTCAAACGCCGAAAATCGACGAAAATATCGATTTTTCAATTTTCAGCTCAAAATCTACCTTGATACCTTTGGTATAACTGTGCGAAGTTTTGAAACGATCTGATTGAAAAAATAGTACAATTTAGATTAAACATGTTTTACTTTATTTTATATTAGATACTGAAATTAAGTAGCAAAATAAATTTTATAAAATATTTTAAATTTTCCATTGTACATTTCATATACTTTTACTTTATTTATCTTATATATTTCATTTATTTTTAAATATATTTAATATATGTTTCTTTCAAAGAGCAGTCAGATGAAGATTTTCAAATTTTTCGTAATTTTGGGCTCAGACAAACTTTTTATATTTTTGTTAAATGCTTTAAAATTGAACTGTATTATGCTTTATTTTAAAGGTATATATCTATACATTATATCGACAAATTATTACAAAAATTAGACATTGTTTTGATATTTTTTACTGATTA
Organism: Nephila pilipes; assembly: GCA_019974015.1. Lineage (NCBI taxonomy): Eukaryota > Metazoa > Arthropoda > Arachnida > Araneae > Nephilidae > Nephila > Nephila pilipes. The sequence goes on from BMAW01014536.1 coordinate 3,481, forward strand.
TTATTCTTTAAATAGCATTTTCTCAGTTTGGGATTTTTCATGAAACCATGGTCTTTAAAACTACAAAACTTTAACAGATATTTATTAAAACACTTGAATTTTGGTGTGTTTGTTATAATGTGCTTGATAAAATTAGGGATCCATTTTTCAATATTTTGAATAAAAAAAATATTTTAATAGAAAATGTAGTAGAAATCATGTTTTTTTGAACTATTTTCCATAGATGTATGCTTTTTAAATTTTTTTCTCAAAAACTAATTTGTTTATTGCAAAATCTATCCCTAAAGTTATTACATATATTTTTACGAGCCTGAAAAAAATTTTGGTGTCAAAATAATGATAATTGTGAAAGAAGAAGCAATTTCAAAATCATTGAAATTTTTTAAAAAAATTTAATTTTAAATTTTTTTATCAAATTAAGCCCCATTTTTCATGGTAAAATTACTTTGTTTAATAGTAACTGTTAATAATATACACAAAAGATAAGTTTAAACACTTAAATTAAAAAAAATGGTCAAAAGTTGCCGAGTCCCCTTAAATATTTCGGTAACTAGCATATTTGCCTAATTTAAAGCAAAATTTAATGTTATGACGTTATTCCATCTTGAAGCAAATATTTATGTATAACGCTTTCTCAATAAAGCTATGATTTACTAGGAAAGCTGAGCTGTGTGTGCGTATTTTCTGCGGTGGATGAGGTGACTAAATCGTTGCCTATGTTAACCAGATTGCGTGGTTTTCTAAAGACCATAGAATATGAAAAACTATGTCATTCATTTGCATAGACAACGTTTTGGTGACGTCATTCACTATAACGTTACGGCCATTAGGTAACAGCTTAGGATAGTTTTTCCGAAAAGGTTTCCGATGCTTTGATATGCTGACGGAAAAAAGCCGTTAAAACTTGTTTTGACAAGAAGTTAAGAAGTCACTCTTTCTTGCCATACATTTATTTTCCCCCTTTTTTATTTAATAGTTGTTATAGTTTTTAATTCTTCTGGTTATTTTGTAGGCTTATCTTGTACGTTATAATAAATATACTTTTTCAAAAAAGAAAAAAAATACAACCCTATGAACATTTTAAGTTCCATTTATTCTTTCCAAAATATTAAATGTCATTGCTCCCCAGAAAGCAAAACTTTAGTCATCAAATAACGATTACCAACAGGGGAAACCGAAAATCGTTTAGTCTGCACAATGTTATGCCCATATCTGCCTGGAGTTAGAAAATTTCGATTTAAAAGTAAAATATTCGAAATAAAAATTCGTTATGTTGCCTTCTTTTACAGGTCACAACGAGAGAAAAAATTCATAATTATGTGAAAGTTAATATGGGGAATTTCAGAAAAGGGTACTAGCATCATAAAAAAAATTTCACAAATCTTTCATTTCGAAATGCAATTCCAGCACAGTCTTTGTGAGTTATTTGTGATAATGATATCTTTCTAAAAGAAAAACGCTTTATTTTCGAGGAATTCATTTTAACTTTAAGACCCACTGTGGAGCCGAGGCTGATGCTCGTTAAATTTGTCGAAGCTCAAAGTCCTCCCGGTGGCGTAGTGAAAAGGTTTGGACAGGTAGGCAAAAGCTCAGTTAACGTCCTCGTCACTTGACCGAGATTCAAAGCTACGAGGTTCGTCACCAATAGCTCTCGTGTTGCTTCTCAGTGCGACGTTAATTAACAATCACAATCACATCATATTTTAACTTTTATTTGCATTCACAGTTAATTCTAATTATAATTATGTCACCCCAGTCTTTGATAATAACGTCAAAGTTTTTGCATTAACCTATGAAAAAATACTTGTATTATTTTGAAATATCTCTTCAAATCTATGTAAGATAAAGAAGAATAAAAAAAAGAAACGAGTTACGATGCTCACACGATGCATGTTACAAAAAAAGATCTACATTATTCATTTAAACTTACATTTTGAATCGTATCCACGTCATCATAACATTTTTCTTATCTTTAAGGAGATTAATTTTCAGACGATAATTAATTTTATCAGCGGTATAAATGATGTTTTTGGCGTGAAAAACGATTACTCATATTTCATTGTTCACAAAAGCAACAACGTTCTGAATCAAAACCATTAATTACCATGCCAAGACGCACATTTCTGAAATAATGACGAATAATTAACATTATCCCTAGTTTGGAAGTAGATTAATCTAAATTAGTACATACTTTCTGTGAATGATGTAAAATCTATCAATTGTTTTCTTTTCGTGAAGTTAAGTCCAAATTACAGCCAAGAATTCTAAGCGCTCTTCTATTACAGACACTATTATAATAACAGGGGAAGACATTATTTGTGAACTAATTTCCCTCCACAAGGAATATTTAACTCGATTATTCATAAAACACACAAAGAAGTGAGAAATATTACAAAAAATTATAGATTCAAACATTCAAGAAGCATTATTTAAGGAATGAAATAAAATATTATTTTGCGGTTAATTCATAATAGTAATTTAAAAAATATTTCTTAAATAAAAATATATTGTTGAAGTCTCCCAAGTCTCGGAATATAGTTACTAAAAGATACATATTCCAAAAAAATACCAGGAAGTATCGTAAAGTTTTAATTATTACAAATAAATAATCGAAGTACCTAAAGGAAATTTAATTTCCATTATAATTTATCCGTATGTACATAATGTTGTAAATTACAGCTAATAATGTTGACTTGTTTGGTTTTAAGAAACTGTTCATGGAAGAAGTCCTCAATCTGGAGAAAATAAAGTTCAAATTGCTTAGTTCTACAACGACGGCCTTCAGAAGATCAAGAAGATGTGAGAAATGTATAATTTTGGATGGTGACCAGAAACAGAAACTTTAAGAAATAATGAACAAAAGAAAAGTTTATATCTCTCGATTACTTTTAGTAATAATTACAAATTTGCGATTCCTTTGGATAATAATTAAGCTTTTAGGATACTGATGGTTACTTCAATCTACAGCTTCCTGAAACCAAACAAATCAACATAAAGAGCTGTAATTTACTGAACTATTTACTTAAGGATCAATTAATGTGTAAAATAAATTCAAATCGGCTATCTCAGTTATTTCTGAGTCATAATTAAAAGTTTATCTAAATATATGGAGACAAAGATGCCTCTCTATCTCCATGTATTTTAATAAATTCAAAAATTAAAATTTCTGTAGTATTACGGGAATAATATTTTTCATTGCTATCCAAAAGTTTAACGAAATTAACATCGTGATATCTTTATTAGTATAACAGCAAATTAATAAGAAAAACGCAGTTAAAACATTGGAAAAAGAAAATTCGAGCACCGGCTAAGAATTTAAAAATTTTAATTATCCATTTTCTCATCATCGATATTGTAGTGATACTCATTTTCTGACAGTGGTGCTAGAGATAGAATTAGTTCATGCGCCATAATCCTTTATTCATTCGCTCTCTGCATCCTATTAAACGATCCTTATGTTGCATTCGACCATGGTCGACAGAAGATGTCCATCTGCGAGCCATATTTGTTCTCGAGAACTTGCTTCAGGGAAGCATGAACTCAAGCGAAGTTTTCATCCTCTTCTTCGTATATATATATATATATATATATATATATATATAATTATTTAACTTAATTCCCATTAAAATTTCTCACTATAATAATTTAATTTACTAAATTTGCCCATTCTCTCCTTTAAAAAATAATGTTCATTCGTATTTTCTGATCCAATTCCAAAGTATCCTTTTATTTATTACAACACGCCCTCTTAAAACTGATTAAACCAATTATAAATCTGTCAAAACAATCCCTTCAGATTTATTGTCTAATATGATATTTCCCCAGAAATCCCTCCATCCATACCACGTGTTTCTGACGTTTTAAAGAGAATTTTCCCATGTATATAATCAAAAACATAACGAAAAACGCTCTCTTCTTGCTCTCTTGTTGTTATAATCATGCTGTCATAATATGTATCCACCGAAGGAGTTGCGTAATTCACGCTGTGTGGAAATGGTCTCTCTCGCCGCAACAATAAAATAATTCTATAAAAATGAAATTGGTTTCAACTGTGTTATGAACATAATTGAATAGAACTATTTAAAAGAAAGTTTATATATATATATATATATATATATATATATATATATATATTGATTATTCCTGTGACTTTTTCTTGCATCTTACTATTCCTATTTGTAATTCTTTAAATTAATTTAAAATAAATCTATACTTTTATTGTTTTAAAATTAATTTACAAAGTCAAATCTTGAGTCGAGATTATTCCTGACTTTTTATTTTGCTCTCGTGTATTTCCTACGCCACAGTATGAATTTTTTTCACATTACCATTTTTCATTTATTTCAAGCGAGTAAAGTCCGTACTCCTTTTCCAAACCTTTTTTTAAAATTTATTTTTAAGGAAAAAACGCCATTATCAGTTAAAATAAACAATTTTGAAAACATTTTATTTTCTTTGTTCAATCATTACAACAGATTCTTCGCAAAAATATGTACATGTTTATAACGAAACTGAGTCAAAATATGAAAAAAGACATAAATCAAACAACGTTTTTGTAATGAGTTAGACCCAAATACTTCTCAATGACTGAAAATAATGTAAAATTAAACTCTTTACTCTCCCGATTAGACAATTATTTTGGTGTGTATAATCAAGATATTATTCAGTTATTTTATCAATTTTCATTAGATTACTTGGATTAGTTTTTAGAGATATCTTGTTTACCATAAGCAGTTTTTAAACAAATTCTAACTGTATAAAAAAAAAAGGCTGTTTTCGTCCTATATCAGTGAGTCTGATTTAAACTTGAAACATAATTTCAGGTGGAAAATTGTTTCAGTTACATTTGCATTGTCATAATACATACATCCAGTCATCACGGTATTCTAAGAATTTAGAAACATTCCCGATATAAACATTTTTTCATTTAAACACACGAAGTCGAAAAATGTTTGGCATTATATTCGAAGAGATGAATTGGAGAACACATTTTGTAATAGAAAATATAGATATTGGGAAAAGGTTAAGGTACCAAAAATAAAGTAACAGACATTATACCAACAATTGCGCAATATATCTATAGAGCGCATCAAGAAAAAAGTAATAAATAATAAAATACAATATACTTCATATAATAATGCAGTAGTCTTTTTTTATCGTAAAATAGAAAAAGCTTGATAGTCTGGAAATATTAATTTTACTTCCCTCACCGCAAGTAAGCCATATTTATTGGAAATTTTATCATTTTCCTGTTCACCCACTCAGTTGAGTTGTGTTATAAAATGTGATGCAGTCTAAAGGATAGCGAAGTCAGAATACAGAATAACGTAAGAGTGGTATTCCAAAAGTAATTTTCGTCATTTTTTGAAAGAGCATATGGTACACCACATCAAACAAACAACTGCCATGAGAATTCACCACCATTGCTGAATTAACGACAGAAGTAGCGTCAGTGGAAGAGGATTGACGCATGTGCAGAGCGACGGAGAAAAGAGAAGAGCAGCACACCAGTGTGCCCGAGCTGTGACTGACAACGTGGCTGGCATAAAAGTGCGTGCTGTTGTCCGGAATGAATGAGACCGTAGGACTAGTCATCCCTAAATGTCTACAGTTCATGCAAAGTGAACAGGTTATGTCTAGACAAATAGTTGGACGCTGGTGTTGTATGTTGAGTGAAGGAAGGCAGAGTGGGGGAGGAGGAGGATCGAAGTGGGGATGTCCGCCACATCCACGAATTAAAACAACGCTACTAGAATACAGGACATGTTGTTACGGACAGGCGTATAACGGTGGCGTCCACACTGCGTATTGATTGAGCATGCTGAGATGGAGCAGTCTGTGCGACTATCCCTTACATCGCACAGCACACAGTTCAACCAGAATGATTTCTTCAAACTGATTGCACTCTACGACAATTGTCTGATTGTAATTATGATATTGTCGAAAAATAGAGCAAAATGCATGGTTTATGACGACATGGTTTGTTTTTTTGGCGATAAATTTTCCTTTTGAAAAAAAAAAATGATGAAGCTTACTTTCGGAATACCCCTCTTATTTTCATTGCCAAAAATGTTCCATTCTTTAACATAACACAAAACAGGCAATTTTTGTTCCATTCTTTAACATAACACAAAAACAGGCAATAAATTGACTCGTTTTTGAATACAATTATAATCTCAAATTCTTAAAACTCTCCACTTTTATGCATCGTATCTATATCTATCCTTTCTCATTATTGATAACTTATTTATTTATTTTGCTGATTTTGTTTGATTTTGGAAGGATTTTGTCCTTTGCAAAAGCAGTAAAATCTGAAGATTTAATAATTGGCAATTAAAATATATTTATTTATTATGCAACATTCAGGAATGATTCTTAGCTGGTATTCATTATTAGAATGTTTTGCATCATTTCAACCAATGAAAAATTGAACATTATATATATAAGTCGTAGAATCTATAAATGCACACAAGTTTGTTTGTTTTTAAATCGAACTCTCTTTAAGAGCTACAAAATTAAAAAATATGGTTATTTATGCAATTGTATTGATCTTTGTAATATATGACTTTTTCATGTTTCAAACGGTATTATGATTCAAAAGAACATAAAACAATCAACAATACTTTGAGGTTCTTTGATTTGTAATACATCAATACTATCTTCGGCTGAATTTTTCAGTTTTTAATTAGAATTTCTTTTACTGAAGTAAAAAAAAAAAAAAATCACAATCACTATTAAGTAAATAAAAATCTTTTACCCTTTTTATACTGAAAAAAAAATCTTAAAATATGACTCAAAGGCTAAATTAAGATTAATTCAAATCTTCATTTTTAAATTAGATAACATGAATACTGTAATAAATATATATAAGAATTTGGAGTGAAAACTAAACATAATACATATAAAAACTTTAAAACTATTCTTCATTGTATGCGAGGTAGATTTTTTTTATTAAAAGAATGACGAAAAAAAAAAAGAAAAAGTGTTGGGTTCAATGTCATCATTTCCTAGAACTCTTAAGCTGTTATTTGATACTTTAAATACAGTGATTTACGTCCTGTTTTGTAAAGACGCAAAATAAAAACAGTTTTAGAGTCTTAAAAAAATTGCAATCTACATTGAGAAAATAAAATAAAAAAATGATATTTTTTTTTATCAAAAATAAGCTTTGGGATTTATTCTATACCTTGAGAAACCTAAAAAGAAGGAATTATATTTCAAAAAAAAAAAATAATAATAATAATAAGTACTAAATATTTTCAAAACGAAAACCTTAAACCAGACATATCTCATAAAATAACGATGAAAGAAAATATTATTAGGAAATCAAACAAAACGCTGTTAACTAAAACAGTCCCTTCCTAAGATAAATGAAACAAAATAAATATACATAGACATGTACAAATACTTGGATAAGATGTACTTTTGTTTTTGAATCTTATCCAAATTTATTCTCATAATATTTTTTCTTCTTTTCAAGGAAAAAGAATTCTCCAAATAGACAATTACCCCTAATACCTTGAAGAATACTAATTTGGTAAAAAAAAAAACTTCGTCATGTTTTTGATACTGCTTTATTCTTGCTTTTCTTGATTGTTTCGCGTAATTAGAAGCAATTACGATACGTACAAACGTGTTTCTGAAACAATGGTGAATGCTTTTCATTGTCGAAATATTATTTATTTTCCTTATTTTCTGAGATATTTTTCAAAGGGTGGAAATTAATTTCGAACATAACTGCATTTTACTTAAATGTTTTAATGTGTCAAGCCCTTTTCTTAAGCTAATTTCCAAGCTGCTAAATTTTCTGTCTTGGGAAATTATTTCGAAATCAATTTAGTTTTAAGAACAATACTCGAGGCAATTTCTTTTAAATGAATCTCAAGCATCCTCCAGTTTCTAAGTGGAAGAAATAAAGAAGTGCTCTTTTGCACAATATTGGAATTTTTTCAGAATTCAAATTAGTATTTAATTATTGCTGAGAATTTTTGAGAATCATGATAAGTGAATAATCAAATTAATTTAACTTTAACTTTGGTTTTCGGGGAGAATAAGTAAAAAAAAAACTCAGAAGAGAATATTTAATTTTTGCAAGGGAACTTTTATTTATTTTACTTTAGTCATCCAGTTTTGATTTGCCAATAATTATTACAACTACAAAATTTCTACAAATAACATATTTTTGAGATAGCAAAACAAAATTTAAAAAAAAAATTAAATTAGCATGGTTAATTTCATTTTAATATGTGCTAATGTTTTTTTTTTCAATTAAGTGCTTGAAAAACTACAATTATTCAAAATGAATATAAATGTGCGTACAGTAAGCGTACTTCCGAGCCCCAAGCTCCACAGAAGCATTTACTATCTAGAAAATAGTATATTTTCTTCAAATTCCAGATGCATTATTTATTTTCATAAGGAAAACATTCTGAAGTACGAAAACGTTGCCAATGTTAATGTCTAAAAAATAATAATAAAAAAAACCGAACGATTCTGTCACAAAAATCAATTATTAAATTAAATAAATAATTAGGGGGGTTGCTAAATTATTAAAGTAGAAATAATATTCTGTTCGGATATTAAAATAAACGCAGATGATAAAATATTAAATTAAATCTTTTCCATGGAGTTTACTATCTTTGGAAAACACGGGTGACGCGCCCTCAAGATACCCCAGCGATCCTTCTCTATTTTCAACCCTTCATCTTTTCAATCAAAATTTTACCTTTTTTTCTATTTTCATGCGACACAATCACAGTATTCACTTTACCAGTTTTCTACTCGCACACTTATTTTATTTGGCGCAACATGGCTACCTCTGGCTTTTGCACCATTTCAAATATCACTCAATTGAACATCTAGATCATAGTTACGTCTTATTTGGTGTAGCATTTGGTCATATCTAACACTTGTTCCAATAAATTTCACTTTCACTCACTCACTCCTATTTCAATCTTAAGATCAGCGTATTGACGCGAAAGTGGATGTCTGTAAAGATAGCTTTATATCAGGAATCAAATCTTCTGTATTTTATGGTTTAACCGAATACTCCCAAATATAGATAATAATAAGAGGCTCAGTTTATCATTTAACGAAGTTTCTACATGTTTTTAAAAAAAATATGTAAGATTATTAATTTATGTTAAAGAATCATATCAAATATACTTTAAGATAAAACAAAAATCCTGTATTTTTTGTTAGAACATAATATTTATCACATTTAATCTTTTACGCATGATTAGAATATTAGAAAAACTTATAGAAAACAAATAAAAAATTCTATTTAAAACTAAAATTTTACAATTTAAATGTCTCCTTTGGCTTTTTAAACTTCACACTTTTCCTTTTTCTCTTTTGCGAATTTTAAATTTTATTCATAACAATATGTAAATAATTCGAATTTTTTTTAACTTCCATTAATATCTTATCATAAATTTAAATGTTTGTCCATTATACGAGGGATATTCAGTAAGTAAGGAACGTTTTGGAATTAAAAAGAAACTAAGTACAAGAAAGAAAAAAATTTATTATATACATCAGAAAGAGCGACTAAAATTCTACTTTTCAACATAGTCACCAAACAAATTGAGACACTTATCATAGCGGTGGACAAGTTTTGAAATTCGTTCGTCATAGAATTCTGCCGCCTCCATAGAATTCTCGTGTGACAATTTCAAACCACAAAGTCCGTGAAACTTGTGGAAAACTAAGCGAAAGCTCCGTTATTGTGAAACGGCGGTTTTCACGAATCTTTTGATCAACTTCAACGACCAGTTCGTCAGTCACAATGCTAGGGCGTCCACTCTTCTCTTCATCGTGAACGTTAGTTCGGCCATTTTTAAATTGAAGGCACCATTTCCGGATTGAACTTACATTCATTACGTTATTTCTGTACACTTCACAGACTTGCCGATAAATTTCCATTGGTTTTAGGTTTTTTGCCAACAAAAACCGTATCACGGACCGCACCTCACAACTGGCGGGATTTTCAATAACAGCGCACATTTTAAATTTGAATATCGAAAAAACGGGCAGCGTGGAAATGTTCCCGTTGTGATGGCTGGACGCCGACTGAGATGCCGAGCACGCAGACACCAAAATATACGTGATCGGAGCGCACCTAGCGACGTCAGACGGAAACGTTTCTTACTTTCTGAATAGCCCTCGTACAATTCCCTATCGTTGATCGCATCGTTTCAAAAAATTTTAGGAAGCTTCACTGGTGTTTAGAAGGTGCCGCAAGCATATTCCCGCAAAAAAAAAAAATCTTCAAATTTATATTTGATGACTACTTTTTTCGAAAAACTCCTTTTTCATCTTTTTCTACCAACAAGTAGCAGCATCAATTTACTTAAAAACTTTTCTTTTTGAATATATTTCCTTAAAATTTTTACTTTTTAATAAATTTCTTCCACGTTTTCAAGATTTTTCTTCATAATGTTGCAGCGACATTTTTGTTCATTTTGAGGAGTAGCTCTCGAACGAAATGTTGAAAAATTATGATTCTTATACCATCTGAGAGATGTAAATTAATAAGCTGATATTTGGAAGAATTTTGAAAATAGCCTTGAAAAATGTCATTTTAGGGATTTTAAAAATTTTTTAAATCATTTTATTAAAAACTCTACCAATACGAATGAATTTGTATTCAAACAGTATACGGAATCAATATTTGCTCCTCTTTTACGAAAAAAGAATGCAGCAATTCTAATAATCATTTACAGTTTCCTTACAATTACTCAAAATATTATTTAAAAGATGGTCTGCATTGAAATTTTTTTTGCTTCGAGCTGGATCTTCATATTTTTCACTTTAACCGCGCGAAGAATGGGACATGCTAGTAATATACATTTCAAAATGAATTTTTAGATACAAACTCAAGCAATTATCAATATAGATCATTGCTTGATATATATTTATATGAATATTGATTACATTTACATGAATATAATCAATATTCATATAAATGTAAATATAAAAATAAGTTTTCTTGGATAGTGTGCTATACTTTTTATTCTTTAATAATGACGATTATTTTGTTAATAATTAAGATCTATTTCTGAAAATATATGGATACATATTACTTCATATATTCATTAGAAAAGTTTTTAAAAAAAACTATTAAATCATACATACCCATGAGTAATTAATCTATATCTTTATGTAAGAAATAAAGATTTATTTTCAAAAATATTGCAATGTTGTTAAGCAATCAATTAGCATTAGAATAATTTTAGAAGTTGCTATGATTTTTTTAAGTCATTGCTGAAGTTGGCATTAAAATAATCATTATAAGTTAATCGCGTAACTAATCTGGGTTCTTAATTAAGGGGTTTTGAAAGAGGAAAAATACCTGATATTAATTAAAATGAATGATTTTAAATTTTCAATCTGTCAGTTTTTTCCCCTAGGAACAAATTTGTTTTCTATTTATTCTTCTATCCTAATTGTAACTGGTCAAAAGAGAGTAAGATATTGTTCCATTTTCCCATAACTACCATTTACATTAATTTTTAGCAATTTTGATTGGCTGCTTATTAACGTCACACTTAGAAGAAAAGGGACTATTGGCAAATCATTCAAGAGGACCGATCTCACCAATAAAGCTTAGAGATAATAATCACACACCCCACCCCTAGAGAAAGCCTTCTCAGCACGCGGTTACTATTTTTGCGTGAAAAAAAAGAAATACATAATCTGCTCAGGTTTTCAAAGTACATCTTTTAAATACATAATCTGCACAGTGAATGCATGAAAGTTGTGGTATGCCAAAACGTTGCTCTTAAGTAATAGGGTTCAGAGTAATAGTTCCTTTCTGGTGATAGGTTCCCTAGTATTTAGTTATTTTCAGGTTATGTTCCAAAATCTTAATACCTACGGAATATATTCTCCTATATTCTATTACTTCCAAAATATGTCTTCATATTTCCTATTACTTTTAATATACTACATTATCAGGATACTTTTGAATTATGCTGTACTTATAATCATTTTTTTTATATTCCAATACTTCATTATTTCTGGAATATGTTCCACTAAAGTAATAATTTGTAAGAGGTATAGAAAGCTTCAAATTTAAAGCACTCAAGTTTCGTCAAAGAAAGTTATGAGATAAGCACTATAAGAAGTGACAATTTTTTTTTTGTATGGAATATATTACTGATGGAATAGGTTCCACACACTCAATATTATTACTTATCTAATTACGTAAAATAATGCCTACACTAATACAAAATAATTGATGCAAGTACTATTGGAGATGGACTTCGCAGTTTTAAACTTTGCTCAAGTGATGAAGAAGACACCCGAGCTGTGATCTCATTCTCCAAACTTCAACACAACGCTTACTGGAGGTCTTGGAGCCACGACAGTATTAATGTAATTACATCAACCCGCTATACAATGGGTTTTTAAGGGCATCAGCACTCGAACCCACCCCTCGAATTCTTAATAAAAAGCGTAATAGTAAATACGAAACAAATCTTATTCAGCCATTACAGTTTCTGACGTCAACTGTTAGCTGTTTTTTGAGATTCATCATTTTTTTAGTTTCAATTTTGTACGCAATTTTAATTTGTTTTGTTGATTCTACTACTTACGATTCATTTCTTGCTTATGCCAATAGCAAGAAATTACAGTGAAAAGCATTTTCTAGTTGAGTATTTAATGGCGTATTTGGACGCAGTCGATAAAGGAGATAATTATCATGAATTGTATTCTTTCCAAAAGAGGAGTGGTCGTCATCTGCTATTATATACTTAAACGAATTTTTCTTGGTGTGTATAGATTGAGAATTCGAAAAATATCTAGCCTTGAGAAAATTATCTAGTTATAACTCCCATATCTTAACTTATATTAAATTATTCTGTTTTTCTCACGTCGAGGTCTACTTTAGCTAAATCTCTAAAGTTATTTATGAAAACATTTATTTCAATAAAAATAATAATTCCAGTCCCAGACATGTGTAAGTTTAACTTCAACTTACTCTGAAATTAAAATATATGATAAGCAACTTAGACAAACAGAATTAACTTTATAACTTGTGTATGAAATGTTCCTGTAAAACTTTTATCTCGGTTTTGTCACGGGGGACAAACGTAATAATAATGTTTCATTCCTTAATAAAATTCTACAAACTCAAGTTCCGTTACTTAGTACTTAATTGTTTAAGCTTCTATATGTAATGCTACATTTAAAAAAAAAAAAAAATTCTTTTTTATTCGAATTGCGACTAGGGGTAATAACATTTCCGGCAAGTTTTTAAACATGTTTCCAGATTCCGTCTTGTACTTTTTGCGGGACAAGGAAATGCCATTGCTCCCATGGAAGAAGATAAATGTCATCAAATAACGATTAGTAGATGGAAAAAGCATCGATGAATTCGAAAGTATAACCACGTGATCTCTAAATGTTCGGAGAGGGCTTAAAGATCGTCGAATAAAAGTCGTAATGTTACTTTTCTCCGAGAAAAGAAGCAAAAAGAGTTTGTTCGCCTTGAATGCATAAAAAAAAAAAAAAATAGAAATATCTTGAACGGTATTAACACAATAGGCACCAATGTCCATCGATTTTTAAGATTTTAAGTACAACTACTATACGGTAAATGTGACTTATCGCTAAGAATAATGGCCACATTTTTTTTTTAAGAAAATATTTTTAATGGAACTGTTTTAATTTTGTTTGCAATCGCAGATTGTCGCAGTCCTTTTCTGAGTTACGCCTTTTTTTCTTCTCGAAAATGACATAAACCAAATATTTAACTATCTTTATTCGATTAGTTAAATAAATATTTTCTTTAAAAGTAAGAAAACATTTTTTTAAATAAAATTATTCATTTAGATTTTTGAATTTTCTTGTGTAGTCGCTAAGATTCGGCATTTTAAGTACCTCTCATGAGTTTTAAACTGAATTTATTGATTTGTACAGCCAGTAGAGCCATGGTTTATTCAAGAGTTTTTGAATAACATAGGACTATTGATGACGGCATTAAATCACGAAGACGAAAGCAGTTTTATCTTGGAAAGCAAATATGAGGTGTTTTTATGTACAAAAACTTTGCAATTTTTTTTTATTTATTTAGAAGTTGAATATGAATTACGTGGAATATTTAGTTTTACTCCAATATTAAAAAAACGAATAGTTTGATTGATACATAACAAACATTCAGGTATATATGGAACTTAATATATATGTTGAATCATTAAAAAGATATATAGTCACTTCTTGCATCGCCCTTTTCTTCCAGGCCAAAAGGGATTCTCTGACGGATTGGCTAATAGGGCGTCTTTACTTCATGCGTTGTTTTTGAAGACCTAGAAGCGATACAAAACACTTGCAATGCACGCACACACACACACACACAAACACACACACACACACACACATATATA
>BMAW01014542.1:7346-36956 GCA_019974015.1 Nephila pilipes
ATCATTCATATCACCAAAACTTATCATTCATATCACCAAAACTTATCATTCCTAAAATAATACAAATATATTCTATCAATAAGTACAATTATGCTCTGTGAATATTGCTTGTATATCACATAATGTATATTCTGAGATTAATGAATATCATAATCTATAAATATTATTTTAAAACGTTATAAATATATTTAATTAATGATTAGAAATTTATTTTATTCTTACTATTCACAATCTAAAATTTGGTAGGTATAAGTAAAATTCATAATAATGCTCCATAAACCATGTTCAAAATGGTAAAAAATAAGGCTTTAGGACAATACTTGAACATGTTTCCACATTCATGTGATTAAAATAAATTGAGATTGATTTGAGAAGAATGACTCAATAAAAATTCCGTGGTATAAAAATTCCATCTTAGGTAATTCTAACGGGTGTAATAATTACTTTATTACAATAAAACTAAAAATGAATCAAAAATATTAAAATAACATTTTCTTAAATTTTGAAAATGAAGGTATTACAACAAAAAACAAGCATAGAAAGCTTAATTATTATTATTACATTCGGTTCCAATCAACTCTGATAATATTCCAGCTTAATAATTAACTTACAGTACTCAATCATTATAATGAATTTTTGAAAAACAAATTTTCTGTAAACATAAATTTTTGAAAAACAAATTTTCTGTAAATTTTGAAAAACAAATGTATTAGTTTTGATGTACATATTCTAAAACACATAAAAATAAAGTTTCAACGAATACTTAAGGAGAGTTAGCTTTTCCAGTTAATGATTATAAATGTGCATCATGATTTCTTTGATAGGCATTACCTGATAAATCTTGATTTCATCAGTTGCACAGAAAATATATAAAATTATATTCGTTATACAGGATTATTCAAAATGATTCAACTGATTTCAAAATTCCATATTTTCATAAATTAATAACACCTACTGGTTAGCAATACATGAATTCATAATTGGCACATCAAATCCCTTGAGGGTTCAGTGCCAGTAATTAAAATCAACCAATACATGAATGCAAAGAGAAAATATAAAGGTAATTTTTACAGGTTCTCGATATTATTTTCTTCAATTACATGTAGAATGTCAATTTGATAAGTAAATTCCTGTCAAACACATTGAAAATTGTAGTGATAAATGATTGAACAGCGTTAGAAATCCGTTGTTTAAGCTCACATAAATTTACGAAAAATGATGGCGCATATACTTTACCTTTTACAAAACCTCAAAGGAAGAAATCGAATGAACCCATATCTGGTGACTTAGGAGTCCAGCTATGCAATATCAAGTTATCTGATCCACTGCGAGGTAGTGGCGAAAAAGATTCTAAAATAGATTTCGTGTAATAGCTTCACAAAGAAGACACAAGGACCCTCTATTTTTCACATAATAAGACATCCACAGTTTTTTTTTTGTATTCACGTATTTCTTATTCTGTGTCGTTCATTTTTGAAAATATGAAATTTTGACGGTGGATGAATCATTTTAAATAAATCTATATTAACTCTAAAATGCAAAGAATAAAACGACTTTTATTTCAATGACACATCTAGTTACTCTTTGGTAATAATAAAATCCCCTTATTATTCATTCTTAATGTAATGTACCTATTTATTCGTGATTTGCCAAATTAATTGTTCACAAAAGTAAGAACTTAAAAACAAACTTAAATGATAAATTCTGCTCAAAGTTAAGAAGAAAAAAAAATAGTTTATATCTCATTTTCGCTTTAATTTAATTCCTGTGAATCAAAATATTAACTTGGATTCATACACATTATTAGGTTACGAATCTTGAATGAACTATTTAAAAATGCTTTTTACTTGAAATTTCGAAAGCCTTTTTTAACACAAGCAACTATGGTTATCAAATCATAATAAAGGTTTTACGAGAAATGATGAAGTATAATATATTTAAAAATTATTATATTACTTGTTCCTTTATTTTATGTTTCATATTTATTTGAAGACATAGGGTTCATTGACAATTTTTGTATAAACAGTGTATTATTATATATCCTTCTTATATAACATTGTGTAAATATATATATAAGAGATGTAGCTATAATATTTAGTGCTTAAATGAAAATAGATTTTAATATTTAAACCCACAAGATGCATCAGTTTTTAAAATATTAAACTCAGTTTTTCATACTTTCTACCTAGCATAAATATTGATGCGTAATCTACCTTTTTCTTTTTGGAAAAACAGAAGTAAAATATTAAGCATTTAAAATACTAGATAAAACATCTTTTTTATGTTATACCTATAAGCGATTGGTATGGAGAGTAGTTATTCAGCATTCTGCGCTGTTAAAATTCAAATTTTATGGGCTGTTAACATTCTTCCGTGCCATTTTAACAAGAATTCTCACATATTCGTAACGATGAAATACGAGCATAAACTGTTTGAAGTATAAAAAATTGTAATGGATTGTAACTCACCTACAGTTGAGATCCTACTATTATGCAGGATTTTGATCGGTCGAGAAACCTCTGCATTATTTTTAGTTGGGATGGGGCGACTGTGTCTCGGAAGTTTACGCGTAAAACAGATCGTTTAAGAAAATTACGATCGTTTTCTCGCAGAGGAAATTTACGAGGGAAGTGCCGTTTGCGTTAGAGGTGTGTGTTGAAAACCAGATGTCTCGTCAAAATGGCTATAATTATCCTTCCAACTGCACTGCTCTTGAGAGAGGGTTTAGGAACACAAAGCAATTTCGGTAGTATATTATTTATTTCTTGAGTCTTTTGAATGTTGCAAACGAAATTCTTCGAGAAACATATACATTTCTACATATTAGTTTTCAAAGAATTTTTTTAGAATTTTAACATTACTTCGTTCCATGATCAACAGCTAACTAATACAAGCCACTATGATATCAACATTTGGTTGGAAATAAAATTAGAACTGTTGACTTGTTAATTTTATTCAACTTAACTTATAACTATATTGTGTTATATTTTGTTGAATCTAATAGAAATATGCTGCAATTTCAAGAAAAAGTTAATCATAAATCTTTCTGAAATTGTAGCACTTATTTAGAGAGAAATATTCAACAAAAGCCAGATGTATTTTTAGTTCTTCCAAAACTTACACTATACAATAATGTTTAATAATTAAATACATGTTCCATAATCTATTTTAATTAATCCATCAGTGTAAATTCCGATATTCGACAAATTCTTTGAATAACAGATGCTATTGAATCAACTTATAAGTTTGAAATAAACAAAATTTTCACTTGCTCGCAGAAAACCGATGCAATCAATTCTGAAACAATTCTGTTGATATTCTATAAGAATAAAAAAGATTTATGAAGGAATGGATCGACTAGAATAAAACATTTTCAAATTTAAAATAATGGAAATATGAAGTTTTCGTATACTTAAATTTGTGAGCATTACAAATTCTTTTTTAGAATTATACAAAAACAAATAGAAAAAAATGTATAATTTAAGAATCAATACATTAATTTCATTTAATCTAATAACGACAAAGTTTTTATAATGTTTTGTAATCAATAAGATAAGGCAGTAAAATTTCATGCATTGCGATGGAGAATTCTGCGCATTGTATTCTGATTGCGTGTATATTACATCGTATTAGAATTTTCAATAAGACCATATCAAAATTTTTTCGAAGTTGAGAAATTACCTATATCTACAATTTTGATGTATTTAATGCATGCCATTAATATCACAGGATTTTTTGATTTATTGACATCAGATTTAATTGTAATTTTTCCAAACGAGTTTTCCATTTTCAAATCAATGATATCGAAATGATATCAAGAATATTTCATTTGTCTTTTGAATGGATACTCACCATAATCTGGTAGAAAAAGTTTAACAGACGCAATTTTATAATTTATTTTGTGATAGCTTTCATGTGGTTTTTAATTACTACAGCTGTTTTTAAGTGCTTCTAAAATAGTTGAATCTGCTTATTTTATTACTTTTCAGACTTGTGGAATAGTTATTCTGATTTCCTCAATAAAAATTACATCTTACTTGACTAGAGCTATTCTATATCTGCTGCTATTACTGCGCATATATATATATATATATATATAACAATAAATGTAGTGGTATTTTTGAATGTCTGTAATTCGAATTACACTCGATGAATAACACAAGGAAGTTGATATACTAGTACGTAATGCTCTACTTGTCTGATGCGTTATACCTTCTAATTGTGCAATATGGCTCTTAGTAACTTGGGTTTACTGCAGGAGAGATCAAAAGGCTTTCGGGGAAGTTCTCATTAGTCTGATGAAGGAAGTGGATTTCAGGAGGCATAAGGTCCTGCCTTTCCTGAAATATGTCGTAGAAATAAAGATGTGTAAATAAACTCGCGCTTTATGCTTTCCTTTATAACACCATCTAGAGGGTCACCACTGCTCCATACCTATGCATTGTAAGGAGAAAACTGCTCTTTCATATGTTTCCTATCACTCCTTAAATTTTTACCCATGAGTTTCGACACACTGAATAAAAGAAATTGCGAGGAAAAGGTATGCAAATGGAGAAGTTGTAAAAATTCGATTTGTATTTGACTGGGAATCTGTCATTAAAAGTCTATTTGAATCGGATTCAGTGAGCTAGAATCGTTTCTTTAGAGTTACTCAAATAAGTGCAAATCTTTATTATAATAATGGATTAGAGTAGTATTAAATATCATCTCCACTTAAATTGCTTGGATCCCCCTCAAGATAGAATTAATTGATGAAAATTTTTTGGCCGTTTATTATTGCCTCACAATATCTCTTACTAATACTAATGACAGTAAGTTATAATTTTGCGATATAATTGAATTGATTAGAAAAAATGCGTTTGTTATATCTATGATTGTAAATCATTCTTGTAATCGAAATAAGCTACATAAAAAACGTCCGTTTCCTGAGGAACTCAGAAAACAAATGACCGAACCTCAAAAAAATATACGTTAGCTATTGTAACATTGTAACAGTGGAGAAAAAACTGGAAAATATCAGATTACCCAAAATATAAGGTTTCAAAAAATATTGTCCAACAAAAGATCTAAAAACGCAAGCAAAATGGGCATCATAATTTGATCCCCCCCCAAGATCCTGTTAATGTGTACTATAAATTTTATTTGTCATAAAAACAAATCAATTAAAAGGAAATCAAAGTTAACCCCGCTTTCTTAACCCCGCTTAGGAGTGAGAATGGGCGGGTGATTGAAAGGGAAGAGAAACAAGTGCAGATATCTTATGAATATTGTGAATTGTGTCTCTTCATTGATAAACACACAAAAAAATGAAATAAAACTTTATAAAAATCTGTTGTGATCTAGCATGTATAAGACAAACTGGATCTAATATGCATATGCTTTAAAAATGTTACTTTCTCATTCTTGTAGAAAGGTTAATTATTCATATAAGATATGAAAGAATTATAAAGACATATAACGCTGATGAACAAAAATTATTTGTGCTTTTTTTCCTTAAATTTTAAAGTAATATTTTAATTTAATGCATTATTGCTTACATAAAAATGAAAATAGAAATTTAGAATTTGTTCTTATTTCTGTAAAATGAAGGATATATGATTATGGTTATTACAATATCAGCATAGGACACTGTATATATAATAGTATATATGTAGTAAAATATTAGATTTACCTGCAATACACTTTCACATGTTTTACTTAGCAGAACACGCTTTAAGTGTATCAATTTAAGTATATTAGTACTTGTTTTGCGTTTATAATGTTGTTTGGTGACTTATTACTAATTGAACCATCACTAGTCACCAAGTAAATTGTATTCTATGGCTATCGACAGCGAGGCGTTTGTAGAAACTGAGAAACATATCCTATAGTTAGGGAGACATATTTACTTCTATTGAGAAGAAGTGCTCTTAAGTTCACCCTCGAAGCATCAGTGAAATATAGCCGTTCTTTTGATTTGTGATACAGATCTGAAGGCTGGATGAGACTTGAATGTCATTTCTAAATATTATTTCATCATCTTTTTCATAAAAACTAATAAGTATTGCTAACAGCTAATGTATACGAAATTATGTACATCATTATCCAACACATTCGACTCCTGAAGTCTTGACGCCATCAATTCAGGTTTATTCTTACTTAACTTTAAATTACGCACAATACCATGCAACTCTGCATTATCATGAGGGACTCAGGCTGTTTCTTTGATGAAATATAACTCATTTCTGTTTCAGTTTCAAGACCACAAGAGGGTAGACATTCTTCATCAGCTTAAGGATAGTTAACTGGTGCAAAACCATGACACTGTGAAGTATTGGTCTTAGTGTAAAATAGATGTTGAAGTAATGAACATGTTTCTTCTTCTTTCCCATTTTCTTTGATCCACTCTTGTAGTCGAACAAAACAACACTAACAATAACAATGTGATATCCATAGCTAATCCTGTTCGCATAAATATTTATTCCAAATGAAACCATAAAATCCTTATCGAGACCAAATGCTAGAATAAAACTCATCTTAGTGACGCCAATGTGATTGGTATCATTCACTTCCAGAATCATTTATTAGTATAAACAAAGTTTTTTAAGAAATAATGATATAACCTTATGTTATATTCACTACCGACCATTAAAATAGCTAATACAAGAGTGCGATACGTTACAAATGTGAAATTTGCACGAAAGGAAGAAGATGCTTTGATATGGAAAAAATTAACATATCAATGCATTATTGCAGAGAAGAAGCATATTGCGACACATACAATGTGTTTAGATGAAGAAATTTTACAGCAAGGTTCTGATTCACAAATTGCATTTGAACGTTATTGCATTGTGAAAAGTTGCTGTGATGCCTCGTGAAATGCTTACCAGCATTTTCCTGCACGTTTCTGACTTTGACAGAGGACTATTGTAGCCTACCGGGATCGCGGCTTATCGTATAGCAGTATTGCTGCTCGCGTTTATCGAGATTCCTTGACTGTCTACAGAATACGGGTAATCGATGATTTCAAGATGGTCATACGGAACACCGCGATGGATCTCAACAATCCTCCGTTATTAACAGGCGAGAAGACAGACATGTTACCTGTGTGGCCTTAATGGATAGTACAGCAACTTCATGAGACCTGAGTCAGAAAATGGGATTCTGCACGAACACTTCGACGAAGTTTCCTGCAGCATGGACTGTCAGCTATGCATCCATAGCTTTGGCTAACCTTGACGCTACACCACGGACAGGAGAACCTTTAATGGTGTTAACAGTGACAAACCTAGATGCAGCAATGACGTGTTGTTGTTTTTTCATACAAATCCAGGTCCTGTTAACAGCATCATAATGGATACATATGCGTTTGACGGCATCATGGAGAACGCATATTGCCAGCCTGCATTTGACAGCGTCATATCGACTCAGCATCTAGAGCGATGGTATGTTGTGCCATTGAATGCACATCTCAGTCGCATCTTGATTGCTTTAATGGCTTTTTGACAAATGACCATTACATTTCTGGAGTGTTAAGATCCATGGATATATCTTTCCTTCCAGCTGCGTTAAATGCAACCATTCAACAGGAAAATGGAAAACCGCGTGTTATCTGTATTGTACGAACCTTCTTTATTCAGAAAAAATTCTACTGCTGCTCTTGCTTGCACATTCTCTAGATCTTTCACCAAAAGTAAACGACTGGTCAGAGGCTGTCGGATGACTAACTCGTCACCATATGCCATTCGCTATGTGAAGGTCGCGAAACGGCAGCGTAGATTCGAACCCTGGACCAAGGGGTCCGAAGTCGACGGGCCTACCAATCAGGCCGAAAAGATATCCAATCGGGCTGGTTGAGTAAGGCCCTTTAACTTCTAACGTTGTATTAGAAGAGCGTCGCTGCAGCTACAGTCAATGAATTAGGCCATCGTGTTGAAGCTGCATGGCCAACTGTACATATACATGTCATATAATATAATCTCGGATTAAAAAAATGCACAATCGTATGAAAACTGTTTTTTCTACCAGAAGTGGTTATTATGGATACTGATCTTTCAGGATCTATGCTTACATATTTCTTGAAAATTGAATCACTTATTATTTCAAGTATAATATATTTGTTAAATAAATATATTTTTGTCATTTTTATTTATTCCTGGTGTAACAAATTGAATGGCCCAAAAGTGTTTTTGAAAACAGATATATCTTGAAATAAAACAAAATTCGCTTCTTAAAATTTTCTATTTCACAAGACATGGTTATTTAAATTTGTCAAAACTCTCACTAAAAGAAATTTCTTGTTTACCAGTGTAATTAATTTACGAGAGTTGTTCATAATGTTCCAGTGTTGGGACTGGGAAATAGACTTAGGTTAACTCATTGTAGTATTGTCCATTGATTATGATACTTTTTTTCAAAAAAATAAATGAGTACTATTTCTTTCGCATCCCAAAAAAGCTTCACATTTATTTTCTTGTCGATAAAAATACCTTCGCCTTCCATTTAGCAGATTCAATGGTAACAACATATTGATTAGATTTTTTTTCTTGGTTTCCAGTTTGTAGTTATGAATTGATCTAATTCATGGTGACAGCTAGACATGGAAATCTGATGGATTGTAAATCCAAACTAATGTATGAATCAGTGTATAATGTATTTTACCACTCTTAAATGGATGGTTGAACGCAATGGCAACACAAATGCGTCTAAGGAACAACATCTTTTGTCAAAAAAAGTAGAATTCAAACCACTCTCGTATATAGCTTGGTTTTTATCATTATGTTTGTGAAATGATGTCAGAAAGTACAACGTGTAACTCGATCTTAACCTACACTCATTGACAAAAAAATTAGCGCACCAAGAAGGAGTCGTCAAATTGAAACGAAATTTTACATGCGTAATGATTACTTTGATATAAGTAAATGATTAGGAAATCAAATAAAAAGGATCATTTATTTCAGCGAAAAAGACAAAATAACAGATGATTTAATACCCTGTTGAACCCCCTGTAACGCGAATGCATGATACGATACGATCGGGCATTGAGGCATACAAGTTCTGTATGATGTCTTGAGACATTTCGTTCCATATTTGATTTAACTTTGCCTCTAGTTCGTTCAAACTCGTGGGATGCCAAACTCGTTGTCCCAAATGATCCCAGATATCCTCGATATGAAACAAATCTGGGGATCGGGCAGGACAAGGAAGTGTAGTAATAGTGCGGAGACAGACTTGTGACACCCTTGCAGTGTGAGGCCGAGCATTGACTTGTAGAAAAATGGCTCCTAGGAGCCATTGCATGAGTGGCAACTCATGTAGTTGCAGGATATCATGGATATACCGCTGGGCTGACATGGTGCCACGGAACAATATTAGGGGGGGGACCATGTATTGTAGGAAATGGCACCCCATACCATCCCACCATTTGTGGGAGCGGTGTGTCGCTGTAAAGCAAAGGCAGGATTGATGCGTTCACCAAGGGGTCTCCACACACGAACACGATTTTCATCTCCAAACGGAGATCATCATCTGCACCACTCCAAACCACATCATCTGCACCACATCATATGCACCACTCCAAACGGAGGCGTCGATGGGTGGGCGTCAAGGGCAGCACCCGTAATGGGCGCCGCTATCTCAAATGTCCTTCAGCCAGGCGCCTTCGTATAGTTCGAGAAGACACAGGGGTCCCTAATGAAGGTGCTATCTGTGCCTGGATGGCGGCCGATGAAGCATTTGGCTGTACGCGTGCATTTCTTACGATGTGGCGGTCTTCTCGACTACTGGTCTGTCGAGGGCGTCTTGAGCCTGGTTTTCGTGTAAATGACATCTCTCTGATCCACTGGTCCCAACACTTCCTCACAACACAATCAGAGCGGCCTAATTGACGAGCTACTCGCCTAGCGGACCACCCAGCTTCCATCATGCCGATGATTCTCCCCCTCTCAAACTGCGACAGCTGCTCATATTGTCTTGGAAAACGGCGTAAGGGCATGTCTACCTCAGCTCTTCCTTTGTAAATGATTCAGCCCACTCAAACAAGCTTTGGTTACCTGTTTTATACTCCACGGAGAACGACGTGAAACGCCCTCTACCTGCTATACGTAATGAGCAATCACGCAGCATTTCTAATCATTTGCATATTTCCCCGACATGTACCTTCATGTCAAGTTTCGTTACGATTCCTCAGTTATTTCTTGGTGCGCTAATTTTCTTGTCCATGAGTGTATTTTATTCTTTAATTTCTCTCTGTGGGAATAAAAATATTTATCTCTTTTTTGGATATTGCTTTATTCTGGAATGTTACTTTGTTCTGTTACAAGAAATTAATATTAAATATTTGCAAATATGTAACATTTAAGGGTTCTCTTAAAGAAATTCAACAACATTTATTGGAAAATTGTTTTTATTCCAAATATATTTTCATCCAAACTAAAACATTTCTCAAATGAAAGACTTTTATAATTATTCCTCATAAACAAATATTATCTTCACAAAAATATAAATATTTTTCTAAATAAAATTGAAATCTTCCCAAAGGATTTCTGTTACAAATTATTAAGTTCTATGTAAGCCCAAGGTCATGTTTGTGAATATTGTAACACGTTAAAACCATTCGAATGAGCTGAAATGGACAAAAAATACAAATTAAGATGTTCTAATTAAATCGTTTGAATTCAAGTGCCACCACGTATCGTGTGTGAAGCAGCTCCTTGTGAACTGTTGGTTAAGCCATATAAATAAAGAGCTATAACTGGGCGTTAAAAACATTCTGTGGCTGTCTTCTGCACTTCATGAAGAAATCGCAATATAGTAACTCGTATGGGGGCAACGACAATAATACAAGTATGGAACAGTGATCTCTGGAGAAATGACCGAGTCGAATATCTAGCAATTTAAGACGAAATGTTATTTCAGCATGATACGATAGACTTCTCATCCGAATAGCAGTATCTGATTTTATAACAATATGTAACTAGTTAAAACAACTTACGAACTTTTCTACAAGTGTGTCGTGCCTGTTGAAATATTTCGTCGACCTCTACTACACCACCGACTTTGTACAAGAGTTTCTAAAAAGACATTCCCCACTTGTAAAAGAATTAGTACTTACGGCTTCAGTGGGCTCGTAAACATAGGCACTGGCGCTCCTACAGACAGTAAGTCATTTTTTCTGCTTCAAATTTCAGTACCATGATATCCGTATCCACGTTATACGCAATATCTTTGAACACTTCTGGCGTGAATTATCCGATGTCATACTGAACGATCTCCAAGCGTGAGGGTTTTGGGCAACATTGAGTATGATGCAAGATATGAACTAGTAAGAATTGAAAGTAATCTTGACAAAACTACACATGAAAATAGTTCTAGGGATTGAAATCTTTCCCATTCTTCAATGTCCTCATAAAGCTATATTTTATCAGTAATATTCTAGTCCACTTATTTCTAGGAATATTCAAGTCTTCTTTTCATCGCAATAAATACAGATTCTTTATTGAGCAGTTTAGTGATAAGATATGTCACCCATTAAAAGTGTGTGGAATTTTTTGCGTTTGGTGTTTTCCTGTAGCTCATACAGACAGATTTCAGATTTGGTAGATGCAATATCTAAAATGCTATTCTTCTAAAGCTGATTTAAAATCTAATTGATTTGATGCCATGTCTTGCAGTTGTATTTGTTGTAGCGCGTAGTCGGAGCTATTACAGGTTTTCATCATGCAATACATATTTTGTTTTGTTTTACAAATTTAATATTTTATTTAAATTAATGAGGAATAAATTTTATTAAATTATGTTGAGATATTCATGGTGTTGCAATTTTTACAAAAAAAGCGAGTATATTTCATTAGTTGGACATTATACATTTTACAAGCCGTTTTCTTTAAATATAGATGCATTAAAATAAGTTTGGTTGATTTGGAAAAAAAGGTCTTTCAAAGGTAAGTAACAAAATTTAAAAAGTACATTTTTTAAAATTACTTTATTACATAATCTTATTAATGTCATTTATTAATTTTTTTTTAAAAAAAAATGTAAAAGTAGCTCATTTTTGTATATTGTATCAGAAAACATGTAACTAATTCCAAATAATTACTGAAGTGAAAACAAAAAAGATGAAATTTAATCTCAATAAAAATTATGATGAATTAAATTAAGAATTTTAAGCGTAATATTAAAATGAGGTATACAAAATTAAAGCACATGTTTTCTTTATTACTTACCTCCCTTCAGAAGTTTTTTAATAAAAATAATTTACTTGTATTTCAGTTATTCTTAAGTGGTAAGGGTTTCAAATTAAAGGAAAGATGTTTAAAATGAAATTGAAACGAAAATCCTTTCTCCTAAATTCAAAAAAACAATTCTTTCAATTTTATTAAACAGGATTATAATTTTTAAGCTTTTGGACTATTTAAAATAAATAAATTGATGAGAGAATTACCAAAACTTCTGATAGAATTTTTATCTTCACATTATTTGAGCTCGAAAATAAATTTTATTACTGTTTAGCTAAGAAAAATTATTATGCACTGAGATCTTAAAATTTATCAGAATTAATACATTTTTTTTATTTTAATTCCTTAAGTAAAACAGCCTATGATATTCTAATTTTAAGTGTTTGAAAAAAAAACGTGATACATTTTAATATTATAATAATTTAAGTTAACATAGAATAATATTTTTCAAAAAATATAAATTTCTCTAAACATATAAGTACTATAAGAGTTTGAAAACCTACACAGAAGTGCTACTATCATAACGTATTAAAATAATTCATATAATCTTATAGCAAAGTTAATGATTCTAGTATTTAATTTTTGTCACATTAAAAATGTAACAAATTATCCCTCAAAATCATATCAGGTTCTAATATTTTATCCATTATATAATTTAGGTTACAAAGCAACAGATTTTATAATTTTTAATTTTAATTATTTATGTTAAAAAAGAGCTTCAATTCTACTTTCAATCATTAACATAAAAATCATCAGATCTGCTGACTAATTTCTATTCATATGTTAAATGATTAATTAGTTACATAAGTACTCTATAATTAATTCTTAACTAATTTAATGAAATTTATTAACATGTAAGCTCTCTTTTAGGTTTACGTGAATTCGAATAAGTTAAAATTAGATTTTGAAAGAACGTTGATTTTTTTCATTTACATTTGATTAAGTATATTACAAAATGAATGGAATGTTATCTGGGCAAGTTATTTGCAACTTACTATTGTTTTGTTTTTTCATATATTGTACGTGTTGGCACTCAATTTTGATTTTTTAGAAACCGACCTTATGTTCATTAAAAACAGTTTTTCTTTACTAGTTTCCGGTATTCAGGTACAATTTCTAACTATAATTATCTAAAAAATCAACAAATTAATGAAATGGTATTATTTAATCGATTGATTAAACTACTTAATAAAATGTTCCGCTTTCATATTTGTTCTTAATTTAGCTCTTCACGTGCTTTATTTTAGCTAAATCTGAAAACTAACATTCTTAATGCTGAAATAAAGAAAGCAATCAAAAATAAATCTGAAATACAATGTGAAATATTAGTTTCCAATCTGACAATTTACAAATGTAGAGTTTTAAAAGCTTTAGAAACTCTTTTCCAACAGTTTACAGAAATGTTAATGATTTGACATATGATTGCAATATCTGCCGCAATTTTAAACACGTTCGTATAGATAGATATGGTTGTTTTTATATATATAATATATACATATATTTATGTACTTATATATATATGATATATATATATATATATATATATATATATATAATATATACATATATTTATATACTTATATATATATGATATATATATATATATTGAAAATTTATGAAAGAATAATTTAAAATATTTAAAAAGACAAAAAACGAGAAAGAAATATAATAATTAAAGAAAAATAAATGAAAATATGGAACCCAGCAAGTCAAAAAGCAATATAGGGCTGAGGACCGATTAAGCGGGGTTAAACTAGTTCAATGGTACCAACCTTCCCCCTTTGCGACTTGGTAGGCTGAATTAGGAAATCCAAATTGCAAAAGAGTTCATGATTAAAAGATGCAAACAAATTCAGCGATAAAATCTACAAAAATAAAATCTATAATTCCTGGTAGGCTGAATTGGGAAATCCAAATTACAAAAGAGTTCAATGATTAAAAATTCAAAAATGTTTTAACGATAAAATTTACAAAATAAAAACTATCATTCTAAAAATTATCAACAGATCAAAATATAAAAATTACTTACAAAATTCAAAGAAATGAAGATTCAAATATGTGAGTAGTAAGACGGAATTTTCTTTAAGCTTCAAGTTGTATATCACATACTCAAAATGAAAAAATATAACACATCATCACCATATAAATTGAGAAAAGATTTAAATCATTGTTTGATTGGTAATAAAATGTAAAAGGATGCAAACAATTGGTTGGTAATAAGTTGTATGGTAAAGGAGTATAACGGTCCAGAGAGTGAGTAAAAATGTAAGCTGTGTAAATGTAAATAAATAGATTCTTCACGGCTAGACCACTAACAAGCCGACTTTGTGGACCTATTGTTGTGTGGTGGATTTGAAATTGGATCACGATTCGCAAAGATGTTTAATATATTTGTGATGTATATAAGTATTTAAGAAATTTATTGGAAAATCATGATTCAAACAGTTGTTGAAGAATTTTTTAATGTTATTAAATTTGTCTATTTTATGTGTGGTTAATTTGTTATTACGTAATAAAAAGCCCAATAAAATATTCCTATAAATGGATCTGTGTAGATTACTGTTCCAAAAAGGTATTTTAATTACATGGAATTTGAATCTCTCTATTTTATCAAAAATATTACTAATAAGTCTATTGTCAACTATTTGCAAATCGAGATCTAGAAATTCTGCTGTATTTGAATTAAGATTAGTTTTTAATAATTTGAGGTAATTAGGGTAAAATGAAACATTTGGTTTAAAATCCTCAGTTTTACCTAAAATAATTAGATCATCTATGTAACGAAAAAGAAAGTAAGAATCATTGTCAATCTGTTTTAATTCATAAAAATGTAAATAAAAAATGGCCAGACAATTACTAGCTGGACCTCCCTGAGGGAGACCCTGAATTTGTTTATAGAGATTCTGACCAAAAATTATAAAATTCTCTTGTAATACAAGTTTAACGAGAGTATTGAATTTTTCCTGTTTTATTGTTTGATTTAAATGATATTTATTGTATAAAATTGCAAGAACCTTAATTAAATATTGAATATCTATTAAGTTAAAAAGGTCTTCAAAATCATATCCATGTACAGAGAATACCTCTTGTTCCTTCATGTTTTTGATAATTTCAAAACTATTTTTAATAATAGCGGTATTTTCAATATTTTCAATAGATTTTTGAAGAATGGATTGAAGAAGTTTGCCAGATTTAGTGATATAGGTGTTATATCCATTCGTAATACTTCGAAATTTTACAGGATTTTTGTGAAATTTTGGCGTTAAGAAAATGTAAGGAAATTTAATGTTTGTAAGGTGTAAACCCACCTTCTTATTGAATGCCAAAGACGATTATTTATTTTCTCTGTTATATTATATATATGTATATATATGTATATGTATATATATATGCTAATATATATATATATATATATATTATATACATATGTTCATAAATATATGTTATAATACATATATATATATTATATATATATATATATATATATATATATATATATAACATATATATATGATATTAAGGGAATTTTGAATCTATTTTTACTGTGTCATCATACATTTAAAACACTGTTTGTCTCATCTTCTAAATATTCTTATGACATTTAATACACGTGTTTGTTGTTTATCAACAAATGTTTGTTGTTATATTCTTACAATTTGATTTAGTACACGATTAAAAGTTTTGTTGTGCAGAATATTTTTATTTACAATCCATTCATTCTTGTTCTAAAAACTTTTAATTCCAATAATTAAATAAGCAGTTTATCATTTTAATGGATATTGATATAAAAATTGGTAATAATTTTTGCCGTTATTTCTTATTAAAATGTTCTTACAGAATTGAACTGAAAACAATTTGGGAATTTTTTTATTTTCTGTGTACTTAGTGTTTTTTTTAAACAAATATTTTGTATACATATTTCTATAAAAAAAATTTTAATAAAATATACGTCTTTTATTTTATATATTCTTTTAGATATTAGAATATGGAACTTAATATTTTGCTGCTATTTTTGACTCCGTAGTAATTGGGCTGATAAGAATCATGTTTCCAAAAAGTATAGAATTGTGAAGAAAAAGTGTGTGATACAAAATTCTTCAATTTAAATTTAAGTTTTATGTGGTTTTTTTGGAATATTTAATATATATGGATCGACATTTATTTCAAATTTATAAATTTATGTAAATAACTCCGTGCATCATATCTGACCTAAATATGTATAATTAGAAGCTTCAATTAGTTATATGTTAAAGATAGTTTGAAATAGAAAAATTATAATTTATGTAAAGGCTAAAAGGCGATTATTCTCATGAAAATATATTTTAAATTCGGAATGAGAAAATCTTAATGCAGATTCTTGAAGCGAAAAATGTTTTCAGTTTAAAAGAAGAACATTACATATTAATATACTAGAGTTCAAACAGCTTACATCTTCTGAATCT
This sequence comes from Nephila pilipes, assembly GCA_019974015.1. Lineage (NCBI taxonomy): Eukaryota > Metazoa > Arthropoda > Arachnida > Araneae > Nephilidae > Nephila > Nephila pilipes. The sequence continues at coordinate 24,004 of BMAW01014542.1, forward strand.
TTTTGTTTTACTGTCGCACAGAAACAGAATTATATAATAAGACCTATCTAAATATTTAAATATTCCTAATTATTTTTCTATTTATGATAAATATTAGTTGTTTGGAAAAATGTAGTACAATAACTAGCGTAAAATAATTAAAAAATAGGCTCATTACATTTGCTTCAAGTAAAATACGCAGTTTATTGATATTCGGTTCATTTTTATTTCTTAAAATGTCATTTATTCTTATTCAAAAAGATCACTGAACTTTTTAAAGCAAATATTATTCAAAAATATATTAATATTACGGAAAATTTCCAGGAATAAATTAATTTAAATTAGAATAATAATTTCATTAACTCTCTTTTCACTGAAAACTTCAAAGTTCATAAAAATATTTTTAATCCTCTTCAAGTCATATCGTTATTATTTAGTTAGATTATTCTAACGCATTTCTCCTATAGAAATTTTTCATAATTATAAGTAAAGAAATCTGCGAAAGAATTGTTAATTACATGATTGTTTTACCAGTTGATTTATCTGCGTTAGCGAATCGGTTTGCCTCTCTACAACTAAGTTTTCCCTGTCCTAAAAAGAATTAATTACTTGTTCTACATTCAACGAATTTATATTCCTATCCTTGAAACAATCTGTAATTGCTTTCTTGTTTTTAGTCTCAACACGCATTACGGGAAGTTGTTCTGTTAATTTATTCCGAACCTCGAAAAAAGAAAGTCCAGTTATCTTGTGATTCTAGTAAACACCATTTGATTACATAGCTTTAAATGTACACGTTCGATATAAATTTTAAGTTTGAATTCTCTTACTAACATTTCAAATAGTTCCAAATCCCATTAAGTTTGACACCTGGAACGAATGGAAAACTTGTTTGCCAATGTTCTGTAGTTAATTAAATTCACTTTTTGCTTTAATGTACTTAACTTTCTGATACAGTTGTTCAAAAGAAAATTTTCTATTCATTAATAATGATTGTTACAAAACATTCGCATTGATTTGGTACATTCAATTAAACATTTACATTTTGTTTTTAAATTGCTTCAAATTTTTATTTATAAAAAGGAGAATGAAACTGAAAGTGAATGATCTATTGAAAATATATTTCAATGAATAATTATCAATTAAAATATATTAAAAGAGTTGTCAAACGATTTGTAACTTATTCAATTCTTGTTTTGAATCATACGAGATACATTAATCAATGTAAAGCAAAAATTTATAGTTATTTTCTTAAACTAAGTACTGAAACTTTCATTTAATTTTATTTCAAATTAAACTTTTCAAGTTAATTCATCAGACTAATCAAATGTTAACTATATTTATTATAGAATAACATCAGATCGTAATAACTGTTACTATTTTACAATATCAAATATGAAAAATTAAGTAAATAAATAATTATGCAATTTCTATAGAAAATAAAAAACACCAATAAATGTGATGAAAACGGTTTGCTATATTACAAAAAAGAACTCATATTTTTGAGGTTTAGGTAAATGAAATTTATTCCTTTTTGAAATTATATATACGTTTGTTGGCAATTTAATTAAACCATATTTAAAAATGCAAATAATCTGACTCGATGTATTTAATTTAATCCATCAAAATTTATAACTGCATATGGAGAATTAGTTCAAAACTAGGAAATATAAATGTTTGATTGATTTCTTATTAAGGTCGCCCTTGGAAGCTGTACGAGTCGGACTTCGTAATTTTATACTAGGATGAAGTGAAGAGGACTACATTTGAAATGTCTCCCACTTACTTAAGTACCACAGAACACCAAGTACAACCTTGTGCAAATTAATTGAAACGAAGTATTTTTTTCGTGAATTTTAAAATCATTCATATTATTTTTTAACAATCCTACTAAAATATGTTAAAATATTTGTGGGATGATTAAATCTTTTACTTAGCAATAATTTCCACAAATCAGAGGGGTGCTGAGAGTGCATGCGAGGGAACTTTCGTATATGAAAGTTCCAGCTATGATCATATCAATTGAGAGTTGACTATTGTCAGAGATGGATATGACGCTGCGTACAAAGGTTTTTACTCTCCCCGAACATACGCCGAAGACTTATAAAGAGATTTTGAAGATAGTTGGCGTTAGTATTGTAACTGTGAGCCGAATCATAAAACAAAATAAAGAAACAAGATCCATATCTCCAAAGAGAGAGTGAAATGTCACCGATGCCTAAAGATGAAACTTTTGTCCTTACACAATGTAAAAAAATACCACGAAAGACTAGCGTTGCACTTAATAGAGATTTAATAGAGCATGAAATAAATCTACTGCTCGGAGGCGTCTTCTTGCAGCCGGTCGGCTAACCTATCAGCCTACAAAGAAACAGCTTCGGACGCAACCAATGAAAAATAAGCGCTACTTGTCAACGTTAAAATATAAGAATTTGACAGCTGAAAATTAGAGGGAAGTACAACTTAGCGCCGAAAGCTATTTTTCGTCCAAGTCCAGCAAATTCAACATGTGAGAAGATCGCCAGGCCAAAATATTTTGGATTACCACAATAACAAATTTTTTAAACACCCTCAAAAATGTTTCGGGGTTGTTTCAGTTTCATTTGGATTACTTCTTTGCAGCCTGTTGACGGTATGATGCGTTCTCAGCAATATATTACTATTCTGAATAAAAATGTTGTTCCAGAGTTGAAGAAATTGTACCCTGTTGCAATGGGGATTTTTCAACAAGATTTAGCCTAATACCATACGTCCAAAATGATCAATAAATTCATGTCTGAGAACCGAATTGAGACATTGGAATAGCCTGGAAACTCTCCTGATATATACCTAATAGAGAATCTCTGGACTGTATGCAAGAATCACCTATTAAATAGGGTCTATACGACTATGGAGAAGCTAATCATGGCGGAAATTCATGTGTGGTACAAGGATAAAAATATTGTAAATGATTGTAAAAAAATGGTGGAACCCACGCCAAATGATGTCCAAATATTAATAAAAAGTCGTAGCGATCATATTATGTATTAAAATTTTTGAATTTGTATAAATTTAAATAAAATAGCATTTCTTCTTAGTTTTTCCAATTTTTCGAGTTTGCTTTAATTAATTTGCACAAGGGTGTAAGTATTTGGAGACTCAAATGGTTTAGCTCAAATGGTTGAACAACGGAAATTTACTTCAATCAGGACTCGAAAGTGTGGCTCGGCTGAAACTCACTTTTAAGAAGAAAGTGCTTTTGTGATGCTCTTTGTAAAACTTAGATTGAAATTTTGATCAATTAACCGTAATAAGATATTTTGATAGTTTAAGCGTATTTGTCTGACGAGAAACTATTATTTCTACTTGAAAATAATAAGATCATCTGCTACATCATATAGACGAAGACCTCTCTAACGAAGATGAGGAAAAATAGGCTCTTCGGATTACGTGTCACACAAATGAAAATAAGGATGGGATTTGAATTCAGCTTTATTAATATTCTGCAAAGTTATATTTAGTTATTGTTGATTTATTGTATCAAATGGGAAAATTATAATTAAGGAAAAACTTTGTTAATATTTCAACTCTAAAACTCTCCTAATCAAATAACTTCGGAATACTTTTTCATATAACATGAAATTCTGTAAATAATAGCAATCTTTCATTTTTTGGTTGATTAAGATTTTTAAACATGCTTGTATAAACATCAAAAAAACAGAATTATAAACATTTATAAACTTAAACTAATTTTAAATGCTCTGGAAGATTTTGGAAATAATAATTTAAAATTCAATTCCTTTTCACTGAGCTGAAGAACTTTTCATAATAATTTTCCCCAGAATATAGTCATGTAAGGATTTGACATAATTTATTATTGTTTGCACAATCTTTGTCGAGAATAAGCATTTGAATGCATTTAAAATCAGCTAATACAACAAAACAATAAACTCCAATTACAACAAGTTTATAATTCAACAATTCAAATCCTTATAAATTAGTATATTTTCAAAGTAAAATTCTCTCATTTAAATGTTACAAAAATATTTCTTTTATCGAGAACTTGAAAAATGTTTGGTTGTTATAAAATCCTTATAGCAAAGTATAATCTGGCAAATGCCTTTCAATTGCAATAAATAAATTACTTTTTCTCCTCAAATAACACAACAGTTACTTAAATCAATATCATTATCTGTTATAAAGCTCGTTACCCGGAGACCAAAACCCATTACCTAGTTCACTCGAGGAAGAATAAATGTAAGTTATTTCCATTATGTTTGAAAAATTAGGGACAACAGTTCCGTTTTAAATCCTAAAAGGGTCGATATTCTACAGTTGATTATTTCACAGAAAACTTTTCAGTAAATTAGTGGCAATCCATCTGAGATAATTGACAATTTTATCCACAAATCAATGCTTAAGACTTGAAAAATAAGGGGGATTTAGAAAACAGTTTCTTTCTAAGAGGCAAAACTTTGAATATATATATCATTTTGATAAAAATTCTAAGGACGAGGGTAACAAGATATTGAGATAGGAAACAGAGCACATTAAATAAAATACATAAAGATACGTTTAATTGTCTTACTCACATAAATTATTGCTTTTTATAGAAAGTGTTGTTTCATTTTGGTATGACTCAGTAAATGCTGTATAAAATTTAATTAATCATGAAAAATGGGTAAATGTAATTTTAGATAACTTACACAGAAGTAATAAAAAGAATCTAAAAGCATTACTTTTCATAAACCTTAGTAAGAATTACCGACACCTATTGATAAATAAATGAAGGAATCGAAAAGAGAAATCCCTTTCAAATATTAACAAAATACATTCTTTTAAAAAAGCATTGAAAATTTCAAAACTAATAACTTTATTTGAAGAATAATCAATGTAAACTTTTTATAACTAATAAATTGATTGTTAAATATATAGGAAAAGGGGCTATCTGAGAATGAAAAATGTACTAAGCATAATCATGTTAGCTTTGAATAAACAATATCAATGACTTGTAAAACGATAAACAATAGCCATGACTTATTACTTCAATTTTATATAATGGGCGTAAGCAAAACTATTTTGTGTGGATATCCAAGATAAAGGGTAAACTTATTTCTCCGTTATTCAATACAACACAGTCCGCGTTTTTCTTAAATGAAAGGCAGTTTTGTGGTCTCGGAAAATTTGAAAACAATCCCACAGCCTACTTTACAGCCCATGTTACAGTTTTCATTTATTTATTTCTTAGCCTTCAACATACGAAAATAATTTCAAATTAAAGATCAAATAAGACAACAGAATTTGCTGCTTTATGAATGGCGAAAAATTTACCTCATACCATTACATAAGTAATTTTGCCTCTAAATAAAAAGCATTTCATAAAAAAAGTAATCGCAAGAATTTGAAAAGTGGTAAAACTCTCAAACTATATTTAAATAATACCTCAAAATATACATATATACTACTTTTTGAGTGCATTAGCTTGATATAAAAATCATTTAAATCAGCCTTTATGTCTGAAATAAACACATTTTATTTTTATAATAACTTTTTGATCTATGAATATGAAATTTTTCTAATAATAGAAAGAATTGTTAAATCAAGCTTATATTTATATATGCTATAGGTGCTTTAAACTGATAAAAATTATGATATAATTATTATTTGTAAAATTATATTATATTTTGAAATCTAATAAGGAAATGCCTTGTACGTATACAAAATACGAATGATTTTTTGAAGAATATAGGGCTATTTCAAATTAAAGTTTAATCGAATTGTTAATCACTGTACTTTCGAAAATATTATATACATAGGCAAGTGATATTTTGACACCATAAAAAGAAAGGAAATTCAACACTCTAAAATATTTCCTCCAATAAATCAAATATTTTATGCGTATCTTTGTATGTATTTATGTGTATGTAGTCAATGAAAAATATTGTATATATATTTTGGGGCATTACTTTGTCAATTGTCATTCTCATAGTTGTGATGTGTACCTTAAATTCTACATTTCTTATTGGCAGTAGTAAGAAGAAAAAACTGTTTTCAAAGTATTCCCAAAAGAGAAAATCACCTTATTCTGATAGTCATTGACAGTGGGATGTTACAATAGATAAATTCATAGAGTTAGACTATTTTAACATTAAATGTAGCTTATGACATGGTCGAATCGTTTTGTAATATCTGAATGGCAATGATTTAGAATTACGTTCTTTCCATATTGGAACATTTCACAATACATGAAATTATATATTAAATATTATGCATTAAATATCGAATGAATAAAAAGTTCAAGTGTTTCATCATCATAAAAATCATTCAAACGAGTAAAACAAATATATTTTACAAAACAAAAATTAATTCTAGGAAAAGAATAGTGATCAATACATTAAAATTGATCAGTACATTAAAATTAATGTTTATGTGTAATAATTTTCAAAATCGGCTTCTTTTTCTGCAGTATACATCATATTCTGCTCCAATAAAAAGCTATAATTGTACGCAAATTGTTACTATTTGTATTACTTAACAAATTTAATAATTAATTATTATTGATAAAATACTTATTCATTATAAATAATATTGCAAATCCATGAATATCTATTGTTTTCGCATCATTTGGAGCCGAGGTAGCATTGGGAAATACAGTATGCTTCAAACCAAGTAGATAAATTATTCCAGTTCCAATTCACTAAAAGCCCGTGAGATAGAATAATGACTTCTCCATGTTACACTCAGTTGTTCCTCAAGATTTTATATATGATGAGAGTTAAGACATCACGATTTCGGCTCAAGTATCATGCGTGGTGAATTGAACCATTTTGCAGAAACTAGAGGGAAGGTCATCTACACCTTAGTGTATTTCTAGCGCGTCGCTATGTTAAAATATCAGATAAAATCAAATAAATTCAATTTCTTCAAATTGATATCAATTGCTTAAATCCAATTAATCTATACTCAAAATGATACTAAAGCTTTTATTTTCGAACAATATATAAATGCCACTGTAATTGTTAAAAAGTATCTTGTTATGTTTTTAATATTACTCATCGACTTTCTTAAACTATTTTCAGAAAAAATGCTAAAAATATTTTCCACATAGATTTATGTTCTTATCTATTTTAAATCTAAGCTTCATAATTGTTTCATTTAGGGAAATTTAAATAGGATATAAGGTAGAAACTTGTAAAATGGATACACTTTGTACCATAATAATTAATTCTAAAGTATATCACCTTATCCGATCATGCGAAAAATTGAGTAAAATTTCAAATTAACCACCTAGCAATCATTTTCGGTACAAAAAAAGGTAAAAATAAAATACTATTATGTTACTGAAAATTATAGATCAAAAACAGTATACTCAGACAGGTTACAAGAATGCACAGATTACTATAGTACACAGATTATTCATTCATGTAACGTTATATGCTATGCAGTATGCATTTACAAAGGTCATAAGGCAATAATATTTAAAAGCCGTCGTTGTGTTTTCCTTTATAAAATAATTTTTAAGGCCCAGTTCTACAATGAGATAATAACAGCAATGGAAAGAGTTAAGCATATACTTGATTTTTTATATCATGAGAGAAAATTTTTGTAGACTTTTACATATTGTTCAAATGACATCAAGTCTCGTGCTATAGAAGTTGAAAATTAAATTACCTTTTTAATAGTGTTATCATAATCTGAATATCGTTTAAAATAAAGAGTTCTCAAAGCGATATGTAATTATAAAAAACCTCAGATGTTAGTCTAATCAACTTAAATGATTAAGAAAAGGAATAAATTATAAATTAAATATATTTATGATGAAAGATTTTATTCACATTATTTTATAAAAAAAACTAATTGGAATACTCGGCATTGCATAAGAGTTGAATCTTACAAATGCATTACAAATTAAAATATTTAATTGAACTTAAGATAAAGTGTATTCCATAATAAAAAAAATTAAAACTTTTGGAAAAGAATAAACATAGAATATGTTCAGCTCTACGCAGATTTAGTTTTATGCAAAAATTTTTGCATATATTGGAAAGAATAATTAAGTAAAAAAAAAAAAAAAAACAGAACGTGAGGTAATTTGCCTTAATACTACACAAAATACCAAGAAACAATTAGTTGAAGTTAAAGTAATTTGAAAATTCCAAAACAAAACTTGTGCAGTCGAAGGAGTTTTTGATTAATTTCGAATTCCAATGCCAAATTTGACACAATTGCGACATACTTTTGAGAGCATTTTCATTGGTCCTCTACATATTCATAATTCATGTCCCTAAAAACAATACTAAAATAAAAAGATTTCTTAAAAGCAATGAATAAATCAATGTGTTTGATTTTTTTATTGACAACCCCTACAAATTTCCGTGCAGCACCAATAAGTATCACATGGAGCTTACAAAAATTCGATTAGTACGCGGTTTTAACATATTTAAAATGAACTAAGTTGCTTTATAAAGACAAAGGCAATGGAAATATATTTAATTAAGAAATTTAAAATGTTTTTACAATCATATTTATTTTGGAAAAGTAATTCAAAAACATACTCTTAAAAATACATCCAGTGAACAAAATATTGTAGATTTTATTATGTAGATGAAAGCCCCAATGCTAGTAACCTTTCAAAACTTTTACTCTATTTAGCACATGCTTCTTTTCTAACAGAACTGAATCAAAGGAGCTCTTCTGGAGCCTCGTTTACCATGAATCTTTTCTTCAAAAAGGATAGGGATCGTCGACATTAGCGCTGAGTCTGCTCTCATTCCGAAATCCTTCCCTACTGAATTGGTGTTGAATTTATGCTCTGGTGATGCTATTATTCACGGCATCTAATTTTCGCCATTCTGCGATACGTTTTCCTGAGGGAGACATAATTAAACTTTGTCGCTTCATCTCCGTCCTCTTTGAAATGCACACCTTGCATTCATGCTTGCTTCAGAATTAAGTGCTGTCACTTTTACTTATGTCACATTTCTATACGTCGCATCTTTAAGAGGTGTCTATTCATTCGTGAATTAAATAGGATTGTTTTACCTGAAGAAATGTGGCATCTTTAGTTTATAACAACCATGAGGAACGCAAAGAAGTGTGAATTTCAATTCTTTAAAGAAAAAGGGTATATTTATTAAGGATACTCTTCGTAAAAAATAATTTGAATATTCCTTTTTTTAAAAAATTTTCTTAACCATGGATCTAACAAATATTTTTTATTTAAATAATGCTGATTTCAATTTATAGAATTATCATCACACTATATTTTCTCGTTTAGCTATTAGTTAAGAGCTTTCAAACTTTTTAAGAATCCACTGTGAAAAATATTATATGTTGTATATTTTTATTAAGTTTTTTAAGCTATGCAATATGAAAGACTTGGAATATAATTTGAACTTTTTTACGAATACCCATGTTCTACATGATAATAAAATGGAAACAGGACCTCAATTCACAAATGGGGAATAATTTAATTATTTAGGTTCCAAAAATGATTAAACCGGCGTGTCTCATCTATAGTTTGAGAGCGTAAGGGATGATGGGAAATATTTTCAGAACCTGATGTAGTTTTGATGGCTATTTGGATGCTTACTGTAGATGTATATAAAATTTGCATCTAAGAATGTAACTGGCGCGCCGAAGTTAAAATAAATATGATAGAAAGAAACCGCTATCTCACTATTATTGACCTTTGGATTACTATTATTCTTGATATCTTTGGATTACTATTTACTACAATCCATGATACCTCTAACGCATGAAGGTGTTAGCAATTAAATTGACTTTTAGAAAAGTATGCAAAAGGTATAAGATTTTCTAACCTTTATATATTTACTCTAAGCGAAGTATTTTCATTTAGTTCCAAATACATTACATAAATATTTATTCCCTGCAAGTATTAGTAATTCATACCAGCTAGGAATACGTTAATCAAGTTATGTTGAAATTAGAAAAAAATATGTCAGTAAGTTTATAAACATTGCAAAAATATTCCAATTTAATTACACATGGAAATTAGAAATCTGTGTCCATAAATGTTTCTAAAAGTCAATAACTATTCAGTACACTAATGCATTTCTTAATGTATATTTAAAAATATTTTATTGTTTCAATTCTTCAAACTATGTTACAACTGTAAGGATAAAATTAAATATTTATGAAATTCTTCATTTATAACTTATTTTTAATGTATAATTTTGCTTTTTTGTGACTGTAATTGGCATATTAAGAGAAGGTGGAGGTAAAATAAGAAGGAAATTTGACTTTTTTTCCTATTTTTATCAAATTTATTATAAATCGTCAAATTTATAATAAATTTGAATTTATAATGGCTTCTTATTTTCAAAAATATATTTGCAGGATCTATATTTTACATTGAATACTGGCAGTTTTACTACATTAGAAAATATCCAAAAGAATGAAAAATGACTTATACAAGTTTTAAATAATAGAACGATCCAGCCGTTGATTTAATCATATTTTGGTAAAATCTATAAATTTGAAAACCAACATATCCAAGAAAGTGGAATGTAAAAGATTCAAAATTTGCTTCAAATAGAAAAAAATTAACATTCCGAACAATATAAGCTGATGTAATGAAATCAAAAAATTGCAATTGATTGATAGTTACAAACCCGAAATTACTTTTCTAAGCGTAGAAAAGTTTTCGGCGTTGAAATTTTACATTTTTTTTTTGTTGTTGTTGTTGAGATACCGAGAGAAAATTGCGATAAGAGTACAGGAAAAGAAAAAAGCTTAATATTATTGATCATTAAAAAAACACGAACAAAAAAAGTTGAACTCAGAATTTTATAAATGATTTCTAAAACTTACGGTCTCTAATCACGATTAAGCAATGATAAGTATTTTAAATTATTTTATTAAAAAGCCTTTCCCTAAACTTTAATAAAATGCATCACTTATAAAGAAATTACATTTACGAAATGTACAGAATTATATTTAGTGAAAATACTAAAAAATTCACAATTTTAAATAAAATTGTTATTGAAAGCAGTATGAAAAGTAGTCCCAGTTTATGAAAATGTAATCATTACATAAATAATTTACATTGTTAAAAATTATTTCTTCTTTAATTAAATGCATTTATATTATTTTAAATTCCATGGATAATTAGGAGAAAATCCTACAAACTGCACACATTGCATATTTTCTTAGCCTAATATCAGACATAATCAGCTTCCCTAAAGTTCTACGATTTATAAACTCATATAAATAAGTAAATGCATTGATGAAGAATCATAGAATTGACTTTTAAATATTTTTTAAAATAAATCACTTTTGAGACATATAAGAGTTTTTTCCCTTCAACGTGACAATCCTTTTAGTTTTCTTGGGCTAAACGGAGGTAAAAAAAAGTAATATTCATATTATAGTTTATATTATTTATTATTTTTTTTATTTTCTATTTATATTATTACTCTTCAATTAAAATTGAAAAAATATTTTTACCTAATTTGCGGAGCATATGTTTTATGCTACAGTTTTACGAACTGGGCCTTTAAAACTGAATTTTTGTTTTCATTACTTTTTTTGCTCAGGAAAGTTTCTGACACTTTTAAACAGTTATTTTATATTCGGCCGTCATAAAGTAGTAATGCATTCTCCAGCTTTTAACACCATTTTATATATTGATGCTTTTATATAAAAGCAGTCAATCATAAAATTGATACCATAAGGTTGAAAGTTTAACTTTATAAATCCAAGTATGACATGTAAATTGAAATACATTTGAGCATTTAGATTTAATATTTAACCTTGTTAGCATAAATCTTTTCATGATATAACACTTTATTTATATTAAATATATATATATATATATATATATATGTGTGTGTGTGTGTGTGTGTGTGTGTGATGATGATGATGATATTATTGTGTGTTATTGTGATTGATATTGACTGTGTTATTATTGACCAGTATTGTGTGTGTATTGTATTAACAAAATTTATATTTTTCCTCTCTGTTTTTTCACTTCGAAGTCAGTTGCATATATAGTCAGTTCACTAAACTTTTTCATCACATCATTAGTTCATCTGTTCCTTTTGCGTCATAATTTGTTCATCTGTTATTAACATATTGCAAACTGTTCATCAGCACCTTAAGAGCTCTTTTTTTTTCTTTTGGAACACACAAACTAATGTTCTTTGCTTTTTTCGCCTCGCCTTTAGTTCACTATTTCTTTTCATCTCATAAGGAGTTTATCGGTTGTTTGTGCATTATAATTAGTTCATCATTTTTTAGCTCATCACAATATGTTCATCTATTCTTTAGTGGCTCCTTTTCTTTGATTTTATTGCCTCTCAGTCAGTTCACTAATTATTTTCACCATTTAATGAGTTCATGTGTTCTTTATCATAGTTCATCTGTTCTTAGCGAATCGCAATATGTTCCCCGGTACTTTAAAAGCTGCATTTTTCTCTTTACCCTGGAATATACGTACTGCTTGATTCATGCTTTTTTATTGCAATGCTCTACATATTTCAAACAAACCGGGTAGTTTCAAGAGATGAGATAGATATTTCCGCGTGTAATAACAATGCATGAATTTAGCTTTTTTTAAATTAACTTTTCCAGTATGTGCTATTGGTTAATTCAGATATTTTTTTCAATCAAAAACAAAAATTTTGAAAAATTAGCTTTTTTGAACAAGTATTATTATATAAATATTTAAAGTGCATGTATGAGTAAGTTTTGCGTAAAACTTTAAATTTCATTCGTTAAATTACATTTTTAAGTTATTTGTTTATCTGACCAAAATGATACATTTATACAATTATAATAACAGTTTTGAATGTAAATTATTTCATTGAATGACTAGTGTGATAAAAAAAAATTCAATTTTCATACATGTTTCATTTCATTTAGATGAGAAAACAATTGGGCAATTTTATCATAGATAGTAACTCACTGGCTATAATTTGGATATGAATATATATTTATTAATGTTAATTTTTTGTAGACAATAAAACATTAAA
>BMAW01014542.1:45592-73644 GCA_019974015.1 Nephila pilipes
TTGGTTCGGGTTTGCTAATTATGCCAATAGGGCTGGGTATATATATATATATATATATATATGTATATATATATATATAGTATAGAATATATAGATATATATATATATATATCATCAATAAATATTATAATCTTACTATTATTTTTAATTAAAATTACAATTTTATCCTTGAAAGAAAATATTTCCATGCAGTCAAGACTTCTGCATAGAATGTTTTCTCTAACATCTCAAATAATCTTAACCTAGTATATTCAATGTACCAAACTGTTTTTCTTGGAATTGTGTGTATATAATATTTTTCAGCAAAAAATAGCTGTAGAGCTTTGTTATTCTGCAAAACATATAGCCTGTATAATGTATTGTATTAATAGTTACATTTAATTGGAATATTTCATTTCAGGAAAAATAATTTCAATAAGTAAAAATGCTCCTGTAACTATTTTTTAAAAAAATAATTTTAAACTGCAAATATTTAAATAATGATTTTTGTGTAATTTCAGGGTCAAAAATATTCTAAACTAATTTTATTTGAATATGCAGTATATAGAACTTTTTGCACGTAATTATAATTAAAAAGAATTAAATACTCTATTATAAAATTTGAAATATCTCACACTAACATTATAATACTATGAAGAGTATACGCTTATGTTAGAATTTCGGAGTGTTTTCGCCTTACAAACTCAAAATGATTTGCATTCACAAAAGTCTTATCAGAAAACAACTGAACAAAATAAATATAACGCTGTATTTGTATTTAGAATGGAATCATTAAATTACACTGTAGATAATCCGAAATGGATTACTCATCTTATCAAGAAATGATTAATGGTCGCCATAGAAAGCTTCTAATTAAACATTTTATACTGGGATTAGATTTCTTTGCAAAATACGTTCAGGCATATGTGTATACCTAGGGTTATTCAGAATTCATTGGGTCTGCTTAGAAGTTAATAAAATTCAAATAAGGAAAATTTTAAATTTAAATTTAAACTCTTGAGACGAATACCGATTTGAAGTTCCTAATTTAATAAATAAAAATTATATTTTCGCCCATAAGACTTTAAGTCAATTGCATTGTGCAAGAATAAGAATCTACAGGATGAACTCAGGTGCATTTTCATGGAAATTACTTATAAATTATTCTGCTTTCTGTTTATGTTATCAAAAGCTTGTGAAATTAATAACGTTTTAAAAGTAATGCATTTGACTATATTTTCAGAACGTGGTTTGACTTCACGCTTTACAAAGAAAATAAATGGATCGAAATACACTTAAGCGCATATATCAAAAAAACTTTTATACCAATTAATGTGTATTTGATATAAATTAAAATATATTTTATTCGAGTCATGTTAACAATATTTAAAAATATTTATGCAATACTTAAAAATCTATGTATAAAAAATGTATATTATTCTTAATTTTGTAAGTTAGAAATAATTTTTATCTAAATTCGTTACTTAATTTATTTTTTCTCTTTGATATTAATTTTCAATCCATGAAGTTTTCCAAAAACATGTAATTTTTGCCTTGTAATACGAAATGCAAACTATAAATTAAAGTATTGTAAATAAACCTATGACGCAAAACCTTTTTAAATTCTTAATAACTCTCCATTCATATAAATTTAAAATGATTTTTGTAGTGTTTTACCTAAGGATTTAATAATTAAAGCTCAACGAATAGAATAATAAATTAAGTTAAACTTTTTTTTTAGTTTTGTAATAATTTTAAACAAATATTGCATAGATCATACAATAAGTCAATGTATGAATCTTAAAATGATTGTAGTTAGTGATAAATGCTATAAATCGGTAAATTTAAATTAACATCGATATGAAGCGATACGCGTTCTATTGTCGGCGAACTTCATAATTCTGAATCACAATCATATGAAAAGGACAATACTTGAGTTGGCACCTCAGTTTTCTAACTTCCCCATAACGTTACACGAGGATCTAAAAGCTAAATTTCATTTCGCATGTTGCAGACCACACTAACTACATTGCGAATCTTAAATAGGATTAGAGATCGAATATCTGATTCAATTTTCAGTTAAATGTCAATAATGTATACAGGAAAGATGTCCAAAATTATTATGCATTTTTATCTTCTTACATTAACTGCGAAAGTGTTGCTCGAAATCACTTAATTTGTTTATTTCAACATTGAAGTAAAGTTTATATAACAAATTAAGCAAATGTTATTACATTCAGCCGCACATAAAAAAACCATAATACCCCTATTGCGAAATTTTTGTTTTCTTGGAATGAGTATTAATCTGAATTCGCTGCATTCAATGTGCATATATCTCATGCTCTGTTAACTTTGTAAAATGTCACAAAGTGAATCCTTCATACTTTCGGAAATGCCAAAAATAAGTCAAGAATAATATTTAAAAATACAGTTATTTAATCAAATAGGGCAAGAGTGATACTGGGGATGTAAAAGCTGTTGAACATTAAAGATGTGTAGCTCAATACACCATCACATGTATTGAAATACATGATAATATGATTATGCACCAAGATTTCTCTACGTTAACACTTCACTTGTCTCTGTGAAAAATTTTGCTTCTGATCTAATAATAACACTAACAAATGCTGTGTATGGGCATGCAAGTGCCAACAAACACATCCCTCAGTTTGGCTTGATTTACCTTTATGCAAAACAGCGTTGTGGAAACAATTACTTCACCGAGATCGTTGATTTTTAATCCATTATAATAAGATTTAAATGCATGACATAAAACATATTAAATAAAAACTCATTTTTATGATGTGAAAAGTTTCATTTTATAATTGTATCAGATTCATTAAAGTAGAAAATAAGGTACTGAAGGTAAATGTATAGAAAACTTTCATTATTAAATAAGGTTAAATTTCAAAGTAATGATTTGAAACTATAATATATATTCTTAAAATCAAAATTTAATGCAGTTCGAAATATTTATTGATCATTTAGCAACTCTGAAGAAGGAACTGTCGAAATTCTTTATCGCTTAATGAGCTATGATGATGAATTAATGGAATTTTGTGTGGTTACATTGAGCTGTTCATCACTTACACGCTTAGAGGAAATCAGCTCTCTTTCCTCTCTGATATAACTATAACGCTGGCTAATTCACTAATGCATTTAGAAATTTTAGAATTTTGCTTTAAATATATAATTGTACTTATTTCACAAAAGAAAAGTTAATTGTTTGCTTGAAAAATTTATTTATTTATTTTAAGAAATTAAAAACTTTAAAATGTTTTCTTTAAACTTATAATTGACAACCTTTTTGTTTTTTCTCTTTCGTGATTATTTTGTTTTTGTTTCTCACTCAGAGAAGCAAAATTATTTCCCCCATCCAATTTCTTCCTCATTGATGGATTTAAATTTTTCTCCCAGTTTTTTTTTCAAGAAAATATTTTACAGCTTCAAACAAATGAAATTTTGGAATTATTTCAGGCAAATATGAAGAATTAAAGAAAACATTTCTTATTGAAAAAATAAAACAAATGTGTAGAACAACAAGATGTTACGAATTATATTACATTAAATACTTTTTGTTGTAATAAACTAAATACCACTGAACTCAAAACATAGTTTATCTCCGCATTTCAGAATACTTAAATGACATAATAAATAATAAATTCAATTCTTGTCTGTGTATTAAAAGGGAGTAGCAAATTATTTAATTAAATTTTTTCAACCATTTCAGTAAAAAAAATAATCATTTACTCAAGAAAAAAATTAATTAAACACACTTCGATGTCCCTAATGCTATAATAGGGAGGAATATATTCTTAATAAAATAAACATAATAATAATATAATGATGCAAAAAGTATGTTTTAATGAAAATTAATTGCCGTTTTTTACAAGCAAAACACAAAGATTTTGTTTCATAAAGTTATGGTCGAATTAATTCATCTAAAACAGAGAGTATTTTTTTAAAATTTAATTCACTCATTCTCCTCTCATCACGGAATTCTAATCCTAAAATTAGTTTCAGAGAAAGCACCCATGATTTTCTGAATTATTTTTAGCATGTTAAATGATATTCTTTTCGTTAAAAAACGACAAGTAGCATTAATTAGCAATTTTTAAATTAATCTTGGGTTGTTCGGAATGCATTCGAACCCTGAAGTAAAATAGAATCAAAAGAAAAAAATATGAAAAAAGATAGTGTTAACATTAATTATGATTCTTCTCACTTAAAAAAAGTAGAGTGACCCTTTTCAAAAAGCAGTTAGCTTCCCAGTTCGAGAAGTTACAAACCCTGCAGGCTTAGTTATTTTTAAGCAAAGTTTCATCATTAATAATAACAGTATATTAATTTCTAAGTTTGTCGAATTTTATGAAATAAATTTGAACTTTTGGAGTGTTTTTAAATGAAAAAATATGTTGAACTGAGAAAAGTTTATATTTTTTTTAAATATTTTATTGCAAAATAAGCTTCTGTTTGCTGAAATCTGCAACACTAATTAACGCTTAGTAAATAAGTAGATAATTTCATTATGTGTAAGAGATAAGTGTCGCAACTTGCTCAGAAATAGTACTTTAACACACAAAATAGTAGAATTAGTAATAGTGATAGAAATAGTAATTTAATAGTATTAATAGAAAGTTAAACTAAACATTTATTAATTTTTCTTAATTAAAAGTTTCCGTTTGTAATACTGTAATAGTGTAAACGACGTTATCTTTTTTTTTAATTTGTAATTGAAGAACTTGTATATAATTATTAAAGTATTTGAATGTAATATAAAGTATCTTTACATAAATACTTTATATTAAATGAATAAATTTATCCAATTCCTCATGTGATTAATGTAAATAAACTAAAATGTAAAGAAAGGATACGTCCTTAATCAAACATTCAGTGAAACCTCTTTATGCAAAATATATGTACACTTTTATTAGAACTTAAATTACGTAAAATTTCTACGATGTCAAATAATCAGATTTGAAGTAACGTAAACAAATAAGATTAGGTGACATTAAGTATTCCAATAAAATTATACGGCCAAATTTTAAAATATAATCTTTCAGAATAGATCAAATTATATTTGAAATTAAGTATAATATGATTGTAACCAAATAGTTTTGAATTTTTAATAATTTTTCTCAGCACCTTTAGTTCTGAATGTATTTCGAAACATATTTGACTATAAAATTGTTATATATATTTATAACAATTTTCTCAAAATTCTAAAAATGGCAAACATTCAATGCTTTGCTTTTATTTCGAGCTGAATATATATAAGGGGGTACCAAAACGTTTCTAATGAAGCTGCCATGAACAGAGCTTTCGTGGTACACATTTCTCCCACTAGGAGTGTGACGCGCAACTGTTAGCGAGTTCAGTATTATCAGTTATGGTCCCCTAGAAGATTTTGTCTGCTGTATTGAGGTTTTAGCTCTTTCCTCATTATTTAAGATAACAGATTTAAGAGGAAAGCAAGTGGCAAAGGAATTTTGCATTCTGATCTGAAAAATGCAGTAGAAACCGAAGTGATGTTAAAAAACAGTTTATAAAGATGATTTTTGAAAAAAATCAGGAATACACGAGTAGTTTTCTCATTTCCAAAAGAGGGATATGGTGATTAATTATAAAGTTTGTACTCAACGTCCTTAAATTGCCCAAATAGACGAAAATGTCGAGACAATTCGCGAACTTATTCTCCAAGACCAACGTTGGATCATTAAGCAGTAAGTCAGAGAATTTTAACAGAACTTTTGAGAATGTGAAAGATCGCTGCCGAATTGGGGCCTTGAATTCCATGTGACCAGCAAAAAGAGCCAAAGAATCATTCAAAAAATGCATACCTCCCTTTTTGGACACCTTTAAATCATCCTCATTGATTTAATGTTCAATTGTATTTTGCCCAACGCCCCTTACTCGCCTGACTGAGTTTCGTGTAATTTCTTTTTTGTTTCTGTTCCTGAAAAGGCATGAAAAAACACCGATTTCCCTACGAAGAACGCTCAAGAAAAAAAGGGAAGTAGGGGCTGTTAGCAGTCACTACACATAAGTCTCAAAAATATTTCCAACAATGCAATCACCGATAAAAACAAATGTATTAAAAATGATGAAGAATACTTTGAAAGAAGATAAGGTTATTAAGGGAAAGAAAAGTGAAATACATAGCTATTTTTTAAGAAAATTCTGAATTTTTTTAAACATCTCCTTGTAATTTTTTAATTAATTTCTTAATTAAATCACAAAAATAGAACAAATTATCTCAATACTACAATCTATAGATACAATTGTTTTCAATAACAGTTCAATATTATTTAAAAGCACTTTTGTGAAATAAAAAAAGAAATCCTTTTTCTTAAGATTTCTTCAAAATAAGTATTATAAAATCATGACTTTCGCACAAAAAACACAACATTGATATTGAATCCACATCACATTTTATGTTATGGGAGAAATCTTAGTAAATCTTAATAAAAAAATCAAAAAGACTTATATTTTATGTTATGTGAGAAATCTTTGTAAATATAAGTCTTTTTGATTTTTTTTATTCCTCAGTTTTAATAGAATTATTATTTTTTCATTCTACTTGTAATGATTGTTGAAAGGATTTTATAATCTTATTTAAAGAAAAATTTTAATCATTTAAAGAACTATTTAGATTTAATAGATACATTTGAGTATTTTAAGCCAAGTAACAGATAGGGTTAAAGTGATAATTAATTTTGTTACATTTATCGCACAAATATTGTCATATTTATCACACTAAGTAACATGAAACACAAAAAAAGGATAACTTCCTGATAACTATTATTACTTACTTGAAACTAAATTTCAATTTTTGTCAGTAATATAAATTTGACTTGCAGTATGAAAAATATTCAAAATAGTACCACCTCCAATTCTTTTTTTAAAGAAAGTAATGATTATTATAACCATAGTTGCTCTCTTTTATAGGGAAGAATCCTTAATGAAATTTTATAACACTATTTACACCAGTTGGACAAATAATGAGTCAATTCAAATTTAAAATTATATTATTTTCCTTTCTTTTAAATGTTTTCGTTAAGTTTTCTGAATTTAATGTACATCTAGAACAGAATTGAATGTTATACTTCAAACTTTGTTCAAGCTTGCTCTTCTGTTAATGAAATTTGCATTTCCATAATATGTATTTATGACAAAATAAGTCAATTGTTCTATTTTGTATATGATACATGATACATTTACAATATATTTATGCACTTTACCATCAATTTGAGAGTTACTCTTTGTGAAAATATATTTCGTTAAAAACTCTCATCCATTTAAGGAAATTACGAACAATTTGAACAATCTAAACTCTTTTTTTTAGTGTAAAAATGATTTAAGTTGTAAAATATACTATATTGGTTTTGTCATTTTCTTTCAAGCACACAATATTTGAAATTTCAAACTAATTATAGCAAATTTTATATAAAAGTTGTGCTTTGAAGAGATCCAGTGAAAGTTCTTTTACTTAAAATAAATAACGAAAATCTTATTTACCATTTTGATGCTTCAATGTACGACATTCATTATTTATTAACTTGTTAAGAGAGACAGTCCCTTTGTTTCATTTCTAAGCTAAATTTTGAATGGTGTTAAAGTATTTTTCTTTTCAAAAATAATCATTATCACTTTATATTACTTAAAACTCATAAATGTGAACAACAATTTATTTTATTTGATGTTTATAGCTTAAAAACGTAAAACTGTAATAAAATAACTTTCGTAGCAAAAGTTGTTTTAAAAACTTACAAAAGTATTAGATTTAAAAAAAAAACCATTATTCGAATGTTATCTTTTTTGCTGTTTGATGGCATTACATAAGATTTTTATATGAAATTATTGAAATGTGTTATGCATATTTTAAAGTTCTACTGTTTAGGAAAAAGAATTGTCTGTCTCAATTACAGTAAGCTATTTTGAGAATTACGCTATTTTCCATTTTACAAATTACTTTTCAGTTTCCTTTACGTCTGAGCCATTCTTTCGCCTTTCTTTTCCAATTTACTTCTTTAAGGTACTGCCATTTGTTTTAGTGTTCCCTTAGACTCTATAGTCAAAGAAATACCTAAACAATTTCAGAAAAAAAGTAAAAATGTAAGACTACATATAAACATTTCTTAAGAAAGTAACTTAATATTTACAAGAATACAAAGTCTGACTAATGTTAAATAAAGTTTAGAAAATTTAAGAAATTAATTAATTCTAATAGTATATTTATTGCAATATGCAACATTATTGTAAGACATTTCTAAAAGTAGAAATAAAATAAAATCATTTTATTAGAAAATGCCAAGAGAAAAACAAAATGTATGAATTGATAACTTACTTTCAGGGGAGTGTGATTTTCTTCGTTTTAACAAATTTTCCAGAAAAATTGATGATTAATAAAAAGGTAATTTTTGAATTGAATGAAAAGCTTATATTAAACTTATTTAAACTTATATTGAAATCGTAACTGAAATGGCTAATGATATTTTAATTTAAAACTGAACGCTTAAGAATTGTAGCACAAATATTTCATATTTATATGATAAATTCTGTAGGAGTCATTTAGACTACTTGATTATGAGACATCATGCTCTATTTTAATGAAGTAGTCTAACTGATTCTAATGCATTTTTACTGAGTAATTTCTTTTATGATTATACAAATATCAACATTAGTTTACTATTAATTTTCTTCTGATCATATACATAATTAACTGAACAAAATGGATAAGAGAATTTCAGAGGCTTAGTAACATTTAAAAAGGAAAATATTATTTTAAAAATTATATGTTGGTTTAAATTCTTAGAAATGTGGTAAAACTTAAAGATGTCGATAAAATATTTCAATCAGTTTAGAACTTGGTACAAATTGTTGCGATCAATTAATGTTCCCAAAAGATTAACAAAACTTTTTTCCTAACATGAACGTGTTACTAATATCAAATTGCATCACTTTCATTTACAGTAGCCACATTTATATTCGTATTATCTAAAAAATACAATTATCAATACAAAAGGCACAATTTACTTGCAAATACGTTCTAAATCAAAATCATTTTCACATATACATGACGTAAATTTTTTTCTTTATTATTCTGTTGTCTAGACTATTTAAAATTTACTACTCTCTTAGTAGTTTTAAGAAGTTTTTAAAACCTAGCACGCGACACAAATTAATTCAGTATAGATAAGAGAATCGAAATTTAGAAAGAGTTTACTTGTAATTTACTTGAACCATATAAACTAAGATCAAAATTTGTTGAGCAAATATTAACGTTCGCCATGGCGTAAATGTATTGCCAGGTCACATACGTGATCCCAGTGTCAATACATATGACCTATCCCTCCGGTTCAGTATTGATCAAGGGCATCGACCCCCCTCCCCCCGAAAAAAAGGAAAATGTCAAGTTAATGTGCCATTTCTTTTTCTTCGAAGAACCATCTACAATATACAGAGTATCGATTGAAAAATAATGGTTTTCTTTCACGAAATTCGCTTATATGTAAACGCTTGCAAAGGCTACCTGCTGGAGAGTTTTTGGTACAATGAGGATAATTTGGCGTAAAACATCTGGTGCCACCTCGTGAAAGATGAAGAGCTTTCCGTTTTGCACTAGAAAATTATGCAGGCACCCTTGTTTGATTTAATTAATGTTTATTGAAAATCTATGCTGATCATCTGTTCCCGCTAAATATATCATACTCGTTTTTGTGGTGTAGGATGGTTTCTCAGTAAGGGTTGATGTAAATGAGAAACTTCAACTGATTTCGAATGGGAGCCTTCAATGAATTAGATTTTTCCTTCATTTTTTTAGTTTCGAATGTACATTAGATTATTTTAAAATAGAAAATAAGTATGCTTGTTTTAAGTTTTGTCAGAAATCAAGGAAACTAAAATAAAGCTAAATGAATTATATGTATTTCTACTCAAACAAATTTACTAATGAAATGAATAAATTATGACTCTTATTTCTATGCGTTATACTTTAAAGTAAGTGAGACACATTCAACAAGAAAAAAGGAACTTATTTTGTATTTAGTTTAAATAATTTGCCTTTCTTTAATTAAAAGTATATAAATATATATTTCAGCAACGAGATATGTATATTAATGTATCTGTCTCTGTAAAGAAAATTACATTTATAAACTTAAATAATTATTATAATGATTACTTAATTATCAATAGCTATATTTATATTTATAAGTCGCGTACTTACGTTTAGGTATTACATCTAAAGTAAACTTTCAATGGCTTTCATTACTCTAAACATTTATACTTATATACATAATATTCTACATATATTGAATATAATTATAATTACAAAAAATGAATTTCATTTTTTTTTAATTTTACTTTAACAAAACAGGATAATTTTTATACAAATGTTGTCTACTACTAAACCTGAGTAAGTTTTTATAAGAAAAATTTTCTATTCACCAGTAGAAGAAATAATCTTATTTCATATTGTGCGAATATCAGAATAATGAGTAAAATAGAGTTTCAAGAAAGGGCACCAGAATCCTGAAACACTACATTTTAAGGAATACGTAAAAGCATGTAAATATACACACATAACACAAACATGTATATACAGTCAACTATTTGTATTTCGTTAAATGAAACAAGACACACAATTTTTCACAATTTAAGTTACTAAATATGTGGAAAAATAATACTTTAAAAATAAAACATGTATTATATTTTCATTAAACAATGACCAAATTTTTTCTTTAAAATGCCTAAAAGTTTTTATCTGCATTAATAGTAACATTGGAATTAAAATGCTTCTAATCTTTTGGTTTCCCTTTTGTTAAATGTGATGACAGTAAGAAATAATTATTTCAAAAAAATTAAATAATATTAATATCAAAAATTATCATTTTGTTAAAAAATTTGAATTCCAGCTTAAAAATCTAAGAAACTGAATTTTTCTTTTCTTTTCTCATAGATTTTGTTTCAAATTTAACATTCCCTATCCCATTTTTCAACTTATTGTTAAACTATTTGTAAATAAAGGTCTACAGGACTCAATCAGTTGAATAGACTAGTTTTAAAGTGTTAGATGAATTTCTTAAATCAAATAAGCTACTTCAAAATAGTGAATTAGACAATAACGAATGGACAAGAATTCGTTACATAATGTTCATCAACAATACACATATCTTTCGGGAGTGATACATAACAATAATGTAAAAAGCAAGAAGACATATTTTTAAGTATACATGTGTGTGCGAGCGCGCGTGTGTGTATAAGAATCCTGGAGTTCTTGTTGAATTATGTTGTACACATGAACGGAACTCCCAATTTTTCGACAGCAGTCCACTGCCGGAGATAGTTACTCCGATGAAATTACTCTCCCACGCGTGCGTCTGTTCTGAGCGGCCGTTGGTCCAGACTTTATTTTTGTGGACGACAATGCAAGTCATTACAAGATCTCTGCAGTTGAGGAGCTTTTAGAAAATGAGGATATCTGCAGAATAGAATTGGCTAACGTGGTCCGATGATTCAAATCCCAAGGAATATGTGTAATGTGCTTTGGGACGACTTTTGGCAGCAAGATCTTACCATTCAGAGTACATACACTAGGCAGCTGAAACAGATGCTTCTTATAGAGTTACAATTTTTACGTCAAAAACTGCTGAATAATTTGGTATTGAGTATGAACAGACGGTATCCCGCAATCACTGCTGTTTAGGGAAGTCATATCCGTAACTAAGGGACTTTGGTTTGTAATTCTGTCTCATCGCTGAATAATGTGTTTTACTAAAACCATTCTATCAATAAAGTGTGTGTGTGTGTGTGTGTGTGTGTTGAACATTGCAAATGACTGCGAAGGTAAAGAATAGGGTACAAAATTATACAAAATCCTGATAATGAAATAAAAACGTTTCACAGATATCAACTGTGTGATTATAAACACCTAGAAGTTATTGCGTGTTATATTCTATTTGGTATATTTGAACAAATGTTTATCACTCATGCTGCATTATTAATTTTTCCTTTTTTAAGTAGTCCACAAATAGAGGAAATCTGCGAAGAATCCAATGACTTAATGGTTCTTTGAATCAGTAGGTATAACATGTTTTATGATTATCAAAATTTCAATATTTTTTTTTATAAATTAATCGTATGCAAATTGAATGCATGATATTAATATTCATTAAAAACAAGAATAAAAGAAGATTTTATTTTTTCTCTTCCGTGTATATATGTTTAAATATTGATGAGTTGTTGAATTGCATACGGAGAAATAGCTCTTTTCAATAATAATCATTGTTATTGAAAAGAACTATTGCACTTAATGAAATAATAAAGTTGGTTTCTTACTTTTTTTAATGAAATTTCTTTATTTGATTCTTAAATATATTTAGGTAATAATCTCTTATATTTAAGAGGTTAATGTATTTAAGAACTGTGGAATAGTAAGAAGTAGTAAAAATTTCAAATGCGCATGAAATATTAATTATAATTCAATGAATAAGTTTAAAGTATTTTAAATATCTAAGAAACAATATTTGATAAATAATCAACTTATTTATTTGCACTGATTTAGCTTTAAAATTTATAATAAATAGTCTTTTAATACATAACTTTGATTTAGAATGTGTTTTATAAATTAGGAGTACTCTTGAAATTTCATTTCAAGAACAATTTAGCAAATATCCTTAATTAAATCACTTAATACTCTCATAAATATATTATCATCAACATATATCGTAACTATTTATATATTAATATTATTGATAAACATACAATAATTATGCTTAATTTCTTTAAAATTTCTAAACACAAAACTCGTAATTATTTGAAAAATTACATGCAATTCAGAAAATTTGAACTATGACTTTAAATTTTATCACATTACACCATGGAACTGTAATATCATATTATCAAAAGAATATCTATTTTGAAATTTTAAAAAATTAATCCCTTTTTTCATTTAAATATTGATAATGTGTGTTAAATAATTATATTATGTTGTAAAATACGTTTATATATATATATTTCAGATTCTTTAAAAATAACGTAACTCAAATATACCTAAAAGTTACAGGTCAAAATGTTACTGTGTAGTTTACATTTTTTTTATTGCTGTTTGCTGTTCTGAATGATATTGAAGAACCATAATTTTCTTTATATAATTCATTCAATGTCAATAAAATATTTTGAAAGTTATGGAACAAATATTTCATGAATTTTTAACTCGTTTGTTTACAATGACTAAAAACATATTTATTTCTCATATGCCTTGAAAACATTGAAATAAAAATTGAAATCTTGAAATAATCTAGTTATATAATATCAAACAGGAGGACAAAATTTATTTCAAGTAATTCATTTTTTCTATAATGCTTCTGTCTCGGTAGAGAAACTTGAAAAATAAGCCCTTTTTAAGCTATCTAAGTTAAATATTATAAAACCCAAACAACAAATTTAAGTTTAAGACAAAATGTACTTTTGGTATAAATTGCAATGCATAATGTATAAAATATTTAAGATTTAGTTACTTATTTTATCATGTTTTAGATTACCTTTTTTTAAAAAAAATCGTATTAAATTTAATTTGTTAGATATTAATAAAACTTTACTTAGGTTCATAATAATAAATAACTTATCCCTAACATTTCCTACATATTTCTGATATTTTTTTGTATATTTATTTATTTATTCTTTTTTTTTTTAAGTTTTTTGTTCTACAACTTACAAAAATTTTCTGAATATATATAGGGGAACATTCAAATAAATTTTTGAAAAATTATTAATGTAAATTTATAGCAATTAAAATTATATAATAACCTGA
This sequence comes from Nephila pilipes, assembly GCA_019974015.1. Lineage (NCBI taxonomy): Eukaryota > Metazoa > Arthropoda > Arachnida > Araneae > Nephilidae > Nephila > Nephila pilipes. Next base: position 59,382 of record BMAW01014542.1, read on the forward strand.
ATTGAATATAATTTTATTCTTCAAAAGGATACCATCTGACTGAAATTAAAAAAATTAAATATTAATTAATTCGTTATTTCATTAGATATTGATTACAATTCATTGAAATCTTTATTTTATAACAAATGAGATTATATTTATATTACATTTGAAATAGTTAAGTTGAGCTATATACTTTTATTGGGAAGAACTTCGATAATTTGAAATAAAGTTTTTTTTTATCATGCTTCCAATACATTGTAAAGGCACTTGTGAGTGTTTATTTCAATAGAGAAAATATATAAGTTCTTAACAAATTCGAATTACAACAGGTTTGATTGTTAAGCATTTTCATGTCTGTAAATAATACATTTATTATAATACAGATATTCTCAAGCATAACAGCAGCTTTAATTTAGATATTTTAATTAACATTTAACACCGGATTAATTCTATTGTTCCATTTAAATTATTTATTTTATTAAACTCTATTAAAAGTTTCATTATTCAAAATAAAATATTATTTATAATTTATACAGTAATCAAAGCAAGAATAACTAAAATTTGACTCATTCTCACAAATGAAAACATTAATCTAAGCAAACAACAGCTATTGAAATAAAAATAATACGGATGATTTCTTGATTAAAATTATTCTAATTATCAATTCATTTTTGGAATTCTATTGAAAATGTAAGTTTTATGCTTTGAAAAATACATTTCTGAATGTTTCATTTGCGTAATTACAAATTTAGGAAGAGCTACAACTCGCAAATATAGAACTGATATTTTAGATACAGTTATGTGCTTAATCATTTGTTTCACAATTATAGTTATGTGCTATTTATAATTATTTGTAATGTTTAATACTTAATAATTTTATATATTTTAAATATAATTTTCAACCAAAGATAAAGCGAATTAATAATTTATCCAAAGATGCAAAATAATATATATTTATAACTCTTTACTTTTTTTTTATAACGGATTAATTTTCATGCATTTATTTTCATCCAATAGTAGTGAAAAATATGCGGATAAAAAGTGGAAACACATTTATAATTATAATTTTAAATTATAATTCCATTAGAAATTTACTTTCTCTATAATCTGGAAGGAAATGAGTGTTCCGTTTGAAATTCAACTTAATTAAAATAACATTATGTTTATGATAAATATTTCTAAATTGGTTCTTCCTTCAGTTAGATCTTTATGAAAATTGAACAATAGATATTATTCAAATAATATAATGTCTCGGAGCAGTAAGGTTTAGTGGTTAAGGTCGCGAGCTCCACGGTCGTAATATTTTAACAGAATTGTGCATTCTAATTCTATCTAAGTCTAAGATCTCCTTTGTTGAATAATAGAGAGTGTTGTGTGCATATAAACGGAACCGAAATTCAAACTCATTGCATGGTATCGTGCACATGTTTGAAGAATAAGGTACCGGATCAGTGTGTCGGCTTCGTCATTTGACCCTGGTATAAAATTATCAAATCAGTAGCTATTAATCTTCATGTAATTCTGCAACGGTATTAAATTAACCCTAAAAGAATTTTATCGAGGATCATAAAATTTTGCAGAATTTTAGAAATTATATATATATATATATATATATATATATATATATATATATATATTGTAACTCAGATTTCAATGCGTATACATATAGCAAAATTATTCTATTTCATTAAAAAAAATGGAAAAGTTACAAAAGCCAAATTTCTAAATAACTTTAATCATATCAATTTAGTTAAAATACACCCTTTTTAATGATTGTAATTAACACTTTAAATAAGGATATAGCTTATTTGGTCAAGAAATTAATTTTAGATATGTTCAAATACCAAAAAATATCAAAACTTATTTATTTTCAAATCACACATTTTTATTACTAATTCTGGAAAAAAAACTTTAAATTATTATTTCTATTGAATTATAATTTTTTCTTTGTCTATTGAAATAGTTATTTATTACCAGATAGTTTCACCTGACAAAATAAAAATAATACAGGTATGGATTAATATTGTTACATTCCAGCAGCAAAATATTCTACAACTCCTGACATAATTACAAATAATGTGCCGAAAATTACTAAAATTATTATTTCTAAATATCTATATGTAGAGAAAATTATTCAATTTTGTACAGAGAAGGTGTATTCTAATTAAATTGATTTGAAAGACACTATTTTTAATTCAGTTTAAACAATATCAGGCATGAATTTATTAAAATAAAATGAGTCATTTTATTTAACAAAATTAAATTTCAGGTTTTGATTATATTGTAATTGTAAACACATTAAAACTTTTTAATTATCAGTCTAACGGTAATCTCCTAATTATTTTAATTATCCAATATATATTAACCAAATTCTACAGCGTGATATTTACATAAACAGTCAATGCAAATCTCTTTCTCATATATTTAAGCTAATAAGTATCAATAGCTTCTTGGAAGTTCGTAGTTTGGTACAGATATATAATAATGCATAAACTTAAAACTTTTAATAATGCACCATTATCTTTTACTGTTATTGCACAGTGAGCCTTCACTGCGCTAACAAAGTTTTAAAGTGTCTCGACTGGCTATGGTAAAATATCTGAGTTTAATTTGCTTAATCAATTATTTTTAATGGTTTGAAAGATCAGTGATGATCGTATTTCAAATATATTCCTCAAATTATCTAGAATAAATAGTTGTGAATCATGGCAATGCTAGGAAATAGTATAGTTCCAATGAAATCAATTATTGTTAGAGAACTTGAAATTTACAGAAGGGCTACAAATGATTATCAAAACGCTGAACATAATTTCTGTTCAATAACAGATTTAATTTAGCCAGAAAACTAAAAACGACTGTGTAATCATTTTTCACTTTAATATACATCTGTCTCCAGCAATTTCATGGCTGGAAAAAAAACCAAGAATTGTAGAACATCTGGGTTAAAAAAAAACCGCTGACGCTCTATTGTTTATTTTAAAATCGTGACTCATTCGATAAATTACATATTTCTAGTCAAGTAGGTAGAATATTTATATATTTGTGATTACAAAAGTTGTTTTGGACACAGGACTGTAAATAAAAACAATCTGATTGGTCAGAATGTGTTTTTACAATAACCCTCTAAAACTATTTTTCTATTCTGATAAATGTGTCTCTAGTATATCATTCATACCATTCAGATATTATTCCATTCAATGACGTAAAAACTATTTTTCTTATAACATATCTGATAAAAATCATTGAGCCGATCTTGTTGTTACCAATGAGCTCCATGTAGAGAAATAGAAACTGTTCAAATGCACACACTTAACATTCTTAACAGGTAGATCAACGAATTTTAAGGTGCTAATGCTAAATCATTTTTAAGAATAACTTCTGAAATCATTTAATCCCTGAATAGCATTTTGAACTGTAACCCTAAATTCCAACTTTTGATTACTTGTCAAGCAATCAAAATAATTTTGTATCTGGTAGTTCAAGATTCGTTTGGGTACAAGTAGAATAGATGAATCAGAAATTCATTTTATATGCAATTCATATGAGGCCTTGATAATATTTGAACATTTTCATAAATAGTGTCATTATTTTGGTGCTTTAGATTTTTTTAATCACTAAATATAATTTCTTTTATTTTGTTTTATTAAAAGTATCTATTACAATTTAATTTTTAAAATATTTAATCAAAAACAAATTGCTTTATACTCAAGTATATGAACGTGATATTATGCTGATGAAAACTATGTAAACATTTTATTTTCAATCTTCATTCAACCAAACATCTAGTATTGTAATTTTGTCAATCATAAACTGTTTGCGTTGTCCACCAACTGACCTGAATCATCTAACAATGCAAGGAATCAAATTTATTTTGCATGCATTTTTATCTTAAATTAAAATGTAAAAGTTCTCATCATTCATTTTATTAAAAAAACCCATTACAACAACTCAAAAGCATTATGATTCATTTATTTCAAAATAATGGGAATCAAACTCATTTAACAGAGGTCATTGCTACGCCATCTCAAAAGAAAATTAACCAACGACCCTCTTTAACCAGTTTCCAAAAAACGAAGTTATTTAAAATAAAAATATTTGAAAAACATTTGCATATTCAAAAATTAGTATTCTATATACATCTGAATATAATATAAAAACCTTATTATAATCAAAACTATACAGTAAATAATCAACGGTATGTAATTTTTTAAAAATTATTTTACTGAAAAGAAATCTTCAGTAACATAAAATTTGATAGTAATAAAAATGAAAACTTTCAACAAATCTCTGAAATATTATTTTTAAAATTATAATTAACAGTTCCTAAATATTGAAAATGATATACAAGGACATAAAAATATTTTTACTGTTACGTATCCCATTATTCTGGTACAAATTAAAATTCTACGAACTATGCATATATTTTAGTGATGATATCAAATGATTATAAATAGTAAATCCTAAATGAATCTTTAAAACAGATTTTAATTTTAAATAAATTTATAGTATTTATCGATATATATTGTATACTTTATCTTTTAGTCTTCTATGTTTCCAAACACTTATTAAATCACATCACTTAATTGAAATTCGTTTTCTTTAAATAGAAAAAACACGATCTAAATTAGTGTAACTGTAACAACATGATAAAATTGAGATATAATTGGAAGGTTTTCGGGAGTTGTAAAATATAATGATTAAATAAAAATTAAAAACTGAGCTAGCTGCAGAAATACCTTGGTTATTTAATTACCTTTCCCAAAGATTGTTATTTGATTACCTTGATTGTGCTCCCAAGTTTAATAACTCTTGACATAATTTAGATTTTTGATAAAGATAAGAATTTTAGATAAATTTATTCTAATATTTCAATAACGATACTCATTTAGCTGGAATTGGTCTTAATTCTTTGGGAAAGTTAATTTTTTTCAATCCTTGAAAAACAACCTTTTAAAATCTTTCGTTTGAGTATCAAATTTATATTTGTATAAACTATTTTCATGATCTAAAACTCCTATTTTATTTTATTTGCTTCATACTATTAAATGCTGATGACATTTCCTTAACTATGTGTACAATTTGATTTTATTACAGATATACAGGAATTTTAGCATTATTTTTATTTTTTTCGCACAATTTAAATTATCATTTCTAATTAATATGTTTTATTCATAACTTTTACTGAGTATTATTTTATCAGTATAATGAAGAATATTATTTATCATATTTTTGGTATACATATTACTCTTGCCAGCTTGATAAAAACGTTACCACTTTGAAAAAAAAATAGCTACTCGCAAAGAACAAATAACAAATATATATCTCTAGCTTATAAAATCATTTATTTATGATAAAAGCAAATAAAAATGAGTTTTAAAGATTTATACTTACTGTGAAATATAAAAAAAAAAGTTTAGCCGGGTACTTTTACAGAAATGAAAGCAGAAGTACTTTTCCAGCGCTAAACTTTAACGATTCTGTAGTAAATTTAAAACAGAAGGGGGAAATGGAATTCACATTCCATGTTATTACAGTCATAAGAAATGGAAAAAGGTAGCCTCTATTTTACACATTCAAAGATCGTTTTCTGTTTCATTTCTGTAAAGCTCAATCAAATTCAGTGGGCAGGAAAATATTGAGACAGTCTTCATTTTTTTATTTGAAAAATGAAAAATAAAAATTCTTTATATTTCACAAAATGTAACTCTATTTTAAAAATTTTATCTGCTGTTTAAAATTTTAATAATATAGGATTTCATTAAAAAAATGTTAATCCTTGAAAGAAATTAAATTTATACGACAAAAATGTGTTCAAACACCTAAAACTCCATACATAAAAATTATTTTTAATAAGACCAGGTTAACTTTATTATATTTCGAAGAAAGCATTGTTATATATATGAATTATTTTCTATGTGTATTCTTAAAAGAATGTTAAGAAAACGCGATAAACAATTTTTAAATAATTTATTAAAATAAGTTACTTTAAAATAAAAGAAAAGGTTTCTCTTACATTTTTAAATGATATTTACATACATAAACAAACATAACTTAGAGTGGATAGCTTTGATTATGTATAAAGTTGCTTCAATTTAAGGGGAGAGGTCTCAGGAACCTTAAACATCAAAGGTTTCGGTTGTTTAAAAATATATTAGAACCCAAAATTTCTACAATTATCGGTATTTGCTTAATATTTTTTCCTCTACATTTTTCTCCCAAAACAAAACTTTAGTATGCGTGCAAGATCTTACAGAAATTAATTATCATATTAATGTGAAATTTCCTTCATATGTTCAAAATAAGTTTATTTGTGCTTTATACATAAATCTTCAGACAAATTATAAATACAAGAGTTTTATATGAGATTTAATAGGATTTTTTCTTAAAATTCTGTAATTGTTTTTATTAATTGAATGCATTTTCTATTCTAAGTTTTACAAAAGTATATATAACTTTAAAGTTATAAACTTTTCTACTGTCAATCATATTTCTAAATTTTGATCAGTTTTGTGAGACATGATGAGAATATTTATGAATATCATGAGGTAAAAGTTTCAAAATTTTGCTTCGTTTCATTGGTGAGTTGTATTGGTTTATAAAAGTTTTTTTTCACATACATGGATAATTTTTAAGAATATTGAGATCCCTCTTAAGTTCTTATTTCTAGTTTATTTGTATTAATATTTTAATATATTTCCTTAAAACATTTCAGTAAGTACGAAACGGAAGAGAATATCATAAAGAATATATTTATTCAATACATTTTAGCGTCTAAATATTATACAGAACGATATATTTAAAATCCAAAATGCTTGCAATTTACAGATTAAGAAATCAGAGTAGTTCAATCAAGCAAACCATTTTCTTAAAGTTTTTTAAAATCAGAATTAAAATTTCATATATTATGATTCCGCGACTAAAAGCTTCTTATTAAAATAAATTTTGGGAGTGTTTTAATTTTACAACTCACTTGAATTGAAGTCATGTTTCGAATAAACCTATTGTGAAATATTTTCAAAAGCGACTTTATTCTTTAAAAAGAAAGTGAAATCAGTTGATTCTATTACCTTTTATTTTAAAAGCAATATCATGTTAAGTTTCATTTGTCAACTATTTAGCATTTGAATGAATTTTCCAAACTGTTATTTGCAAGTCTTCTATATTAAACCAGAACAAAAAATTAAAATAAATTCTTTACCGAAATGATTAAATTTCGTCGCCTCGTTTTTCCTCTTGAGTTACTGCAAAAACAAATTTTTTCTCACCATGACAGTAATACTAAAACAAATCCCTACACGTAAGACTTTTCTCTGAATAAACGCAATAAATTCTCTCTCTGGGGCGTGATCCTTCTTTTTATAGGAAAACATATTACCTTACATCCCACTTCTATTGTTTACGAAGCTCGATCTTATTTCATAATTCTATTTTACCGCTGAAAAATATTGTTTTCGAAACCGTAGTCTTTCTTTTTTTTTTATTTTAAATTTTATTTATTGTTCGGGAAACAAACAAATATTGCTGAAGTGCATTCGTCTCGTTCAAAAGCATAAGCAAAATTGCCTTGGATACACCTATTTACATCAATAGGATTAAACATCTACTAAGAGCTTGGTAAATAATTTTTTGTGCATTTAAACTCAAAGGTATTGAATATTAAAACATATATTTTTTATGAAATTTGAGTTCACGAAAATGGTTCTTTCTATTTTTAAATTCATACAAATCTGCATAATTCATTCATAAATTTTATGAAAAAAATGTTTCACCTTTCTTGAGAACTATCCCCGCCTTTGAAGTGTTTGAGGGTCAATGTGGTGTGGGTAGCAATTGAAGAATCAATTTTGTTTCATGAATAATACATAGAAATTCTAACAAAAATATGCAAATTTTCAGTATGGTACTTTCAATACTATGTAAGTTTTAGTTAAGAAGAACGGTTTGGAACAAAAAGTCTAAACAAGAAACATTTTTTGCCAACAGATAACATTTCAATCAATTTTAAACAAATTATGTTTAAAAATTCATTTATAAAGGTAATATCATGGTGCATTTTAATTACATTTTTATAAGTTGAAATTTACTTGTACTTGAAGATGCTTTCTTTAGGTATCCCACTACATTCGAAAATTATTTTTAATAAAAAAAATAAATAAATGACTACTTTTTTTAAAGAAAACATTCCGTTTAAAAGTTGTATGAATAGATACTTTCAAAAAGGTTAATCTTACGTAATCGTAAACAACATTATCATACTTAAATTAAGATTTTGAATTAGAAAAGAAAGAAATTTACGTATATTCAAAATATCTTTACATTCAAAACATTTCTCGTGGTAAAGAGTTTTGTCTATAACTATAGAACATTTAAAGCTAATTAAGGAGTTTTGAAGGTATACATAATCATTCTAAAAACATCTAAACATGCGCAATGAATAAGTTGTTATTTTCATAAATTTTCTTGCTTATATTAGTTTTAAGCTTGCACACATAAATAAATTACTAAAACTGTTTTCTAGTTCCTTGTTTAGGTGGGGGACGTGAAGTAATATAAAATGCAATATCTCATCTTTCTCATTTCAAATTTTAAAAGTAACTTGTATCCAGTTATTTCTCATTGCAAAAATTTAACATCTTACAAAAAAAATATAATATTACATAAAATGCGTTCAAAAAATTGACACTCACTGTTATTAAATGTAATTTTTTATGTTTAGCATTTAGCTTTTGTTAATCGTAGAGTTAACTAAAGGCAATTAAAATCATCATTTCAAGTATTTTAAATGAAACATTTAAAAAACGCTACTTTTAATGTAGCTGTGTACCTTAAGCCGAAAGATAAATACGAAAGTGTTACAAATTACATCATAATAAGTATATAATATTCCGTCAAGATACTAAAATATAAGGGGGGAAGCTAATACTCGGATAATGTATATCGATGAGCTGCAGATGATTATTTGCTTTATACTTTTGATAAACCCTTATATTGTTACTCAACATTTCTAATTCCTTAGATTATGTGATGTTTCTTCTTGGTTTCATGCTCTGCTATAAATCTGAATGATTCATTATTTGCTTTTATTACACAATTGAAAGTGATTTGAACTAATACCATATATAGATAAATAGAGGGATCACGTGAGATTTTAGAAATATACTTGATACGTAACATATCTTATTTCATGTTTAAAAGTACACTGTTAGATTAAATCCAGGAAATCAAATTTGAATTAAAAATAAATGTGGTTTGAAAAAGAAAATAATCATCATTGACTAGTTAGGAGAAAATAACTTACCTCTGAACTTTAAAAGCAAATATTAATGATCATACTAGCTCATTTTAAACTAATAATAGTTAATGTAAATATTTACGAAGCCCTAATATTTATTATCTGAGATTCAAACGCTTGTAATACATCTGAATCTAAGTGAAAAATTATTTAAATAGTAGTAACACACACAGGTTTTCAAAGTGATAGAGGATATTTTACTAATAAGTCTAAATAATTCTAAATCACAGAAATACTTATTATAATTTATATGATTTGAGACACTTTTTGAAGATTGTCTCATAATTACGAAATAAACCCAAACGTTAATGATTTAAATATTTAAAACGTTCAATCATTAAAAATAGTTCCTATTTTATTTAGTAATATTCATTTACATTAACAATTTTTTTCAGTTCGAAGTAGATTCTTTTAATCAAACTCGATATATTAAGGATTCATTAAAAAGAATATAACATTACTTTAAACTTAATACCAATAAAAAATAAATTCCTTCACATCAAATGAATTCCATTAAAAGTATTTATAACATACTATCAAATAACTAATTAATTACTTTTATTTTAAATTCGAGAAGAATTTTTGATATTTTTAAAAATTTAAGAATATATTTATACGCTTTAAATTATACTCAGCCACCTTAATAAATGATAATTTGAAATCTTTTAAAAACACTAGCTTATATATTATGGGAAATGAAAGGGAGTTTTCTCTTACAGTATTTTCAACATAGTCATTACAAAATGGTAAATTTGGCATTGTAAGTAAAAGCTGCTTTTAAACATATTTCATTCTAAGATCTTTAACTTCAAAATTCTCAAAGTCAACGAATTAATATAATAAATTTAAATAATCTTTAGCATTTCAGAATCTTTTTACGTAAATTAGGAGTCACCTTTTATTTTCCCTTTAGCATTAGAATAAAGTTAAGATATAAGTAATTATTTAAAATTAAGAAAAAATAATTTGCTAGATAAATAAACTTTTTTAACTTATAAAGTTTAAATTTTTATTAATTAACTTTTTCACTTTACAGAGAGAAGAAATACAATCTTTAGATTACTTACAAACTTGAAAATTTCCTGAATATACTTCCAACCATTAAAAAATTGTATTCATTATGAAACCACTTTCAGAAAAAAATACATTTTTTCTGTAAGATTATTTGATTTATTTTATTATTATTAATACGTATTATTGTTTGTATTATCATCAATACGAATTATTGTTTGTATTATTATCAATACGAATTATTGTTTGTATTATTATCAATACGAATTTAAAAAACCGTTCATCAGTTGACATTATTTCTCTGAATCTATAATTTTATTATATATCTATGTACAACTGAAACTTATTCAGTTTGGATTATTTAATTTTTCCATGTTTTTCTATTCTCATAAGCAAAACAAAATACATGTAATTAAATTATAAAGACTTATTAAAAGTAAAGACACATATAATTTTAAACAGAAAAATTTTGAAATCTAAAAACTTTTTAAACCAGAAAAATATATTTATACTGCACTTTGATATGCTGATTAATAATGTACATCCAAAATGTAAATATTTATTCATTTTGTATTGTAGTTTCAAATCAAATGTAAGATATTCATACAATACCTCATTCAGTTATTTGAAATTCAAAAATTTCTGATAATTAAAACGTTGGAAAACTCGTTTTCTGAAATAATTCCCCTATTTCTTTAAAACAAAATCAATAAAAGGGAAAAAAATATTATCTCCATAAACAGGGAAACACTTGAGGCTAACAGGAAAAGCAATTTAATTTAATGGTATGTTTTTATAAATAAAGACACAAAAATGAACGCAATCCTCGTTCGGCATATAAAAGTTTTATGCCGAATGAGGATTGCATCACTTCTTTCGATACAAATGAACTTTGCAACCGAATTTCTATAGATTCTTTTTTATTTCAACTTTACAAGAGGAAACATTTATTTGAAATAAGGCTTAGATTATTTTCCTTGGAGTGGAAGAACAAATTATTCAAATCACGTCGTTGGAAAGCTATTTTCATTTTTATTTTTCTCTCCTTAAAAACTCCTTTGATATCAGAATTTCAGTTAAAAACTAAATGCCAAATGGAAGCAGATTTCCTATAATCAGTTATGCTTCTTACGAAAAGATCGACGTCTCACTTCTGTAATTATCGATGACATGTTAGTTATGCTTCATTTAATAATTTTACTATATTTATTTGTTTAAATCGCATCTCAATTACAAGGTCAATTTCAAGATAAAAATGGCAACAAATTTTTGTTCAGAAATACCATTACAGTTCTTCTAAAATATTTACAAAATAATTTAGAAAAAAGAATAATAAACCGAAAAAATTCTTTTCTATATAAACTGACAAAAAATGCGATATTCGTAAAATTATTGCTATTATAATATATATACTTATATATAATCAGATAAAAAAACTATATTCTATTATCAATCTCTCGCAGTTATTCAAAAATCAGCTTGATCACTATTGCTGCTGATTCATTAGTGAAACAAAATTATTTGACTTCAACTTTTTCTACAAAATTCGTATTTTAAGTTTAGTAAGTGCGTTGAAAGATGAACTAGTTGGTCTGAAATATTAAAATTTTAAAGAACTTTTTTTCGATCCTTAAATCATGTGGAAAAGTAACAGCAGTCAATATGCTTAATTAAACGAGAAATCGTACAATTATTATTACGATTTAAAATTGAAAAACATTATTTGCGTTTCCGAGATCAAAAGGAATTTTTTTGTAAACTATATCATACCTAAATTACCATAAAAATATGTACGAATTGTGTTCATTTACAAAAACATTCACCTTGAATATTGACTTTTTATGACAATCTTTATTCATATATTTGGAATATATGTTGTAAACAAATTATCAATATTTTGTAGATCCTATTGGGCATTCATGAATAAATTGAAAAAAGTCATGTAATTATTAATTTCGGTATGAATTGGTTTTTAACTCTCACTTTAAATAGTTGTAGATATATTCTTAAATTTTTGTCGTAAAATGCATTTTGTAAACTTTTTTTAAAGTCATATCCTCCGTGAAATATATTTTTAGATGTGATTCACGCAGTTGTGTGAAATAATATCTTTATTGCTTACGACTTTGCATTTTACACGCAGGTGTTATGAAAAAACACCTTCGTCAAATGTTGGTATAAATTTAAATATAATTATGGTGCTTATAGAGAATGTAAGTATTCTTCAAATTCAAATATTTCTATCATATTGTTTTCATGTAATCCAAAATAACAATTATTTCTGCATAATACTTGTGTTAGAAAAAGCTCCACTCGTTATATTTTAGTTACGATATACTAGTACAAAGCATCTCTGTTCACTAATTCTTATAATTAAGATCTTTGATCTGGGAACTAAGGGTAATTAGAAATTCCGGATAGAGGTTTGATCTGGGAACTAAGGGTAATTAGAAATTCCGGAAAATATATGAAAGTTTGTGTGATACGTTCATTATTTGTAGCAAAATTCTAATTTTTTTTTTTCGATTACATGTTTATAGTATACCTAGGATAATACGTGCAAAGAGATAGATAGTGCACCTAAGTTACGAGAATGGCTTTCGCATTACTTGCAATTAAAGATAGATGACATCAATAAGGTAAATTGTTATTATTATTGGGTGCTGCCATCAGTTAAATAGAGCAGAAACAAATATAACACTGATTAATAAGTTAATCTTGATTTAGTAGTATTTTGCTGTCAAATTAAAATTTGATTGCTGCTGCATCGAGTTGTTATCACATCAGTGTACACACAAACATATATCTATATATATATATATATATATATATATATATATATATATATATATATTTATTGTACTTCGTTCAGTTACACGTATTGCTGTTACAATACTAATTTTAAGCATCTCTGTTCACTAATTCTGATAATTAGATCTTTGATCCTGGGAACTAAGGGTAATTAGAAATCCCGGAAAATATACGAAAGTTTGTGTGAAGCGTTCATTATTTGTAGCAAATTCTAATATTTTTCAATTACATGTTTATAGTATACCTAAGATAATACGTGCAAAGATAGATAGTGTACTAAGTTACGAGAATGGCTTTCTCTGTTACCTGCAATTAAAGATAGATGACGTAATAAAGTAAATTGTTATTATTATTGGAGGTTATCAGTTAGAAACCGAGAGAGCAAATATGATATTGATTCATAAGTTAATCTTGATTTAGTAGTATTTGTTGTGGAATTAAAATTGGGTTAACGGCTGGCCAATCGGGGGTTGATGGGTTGTTGTCGCATCCGGTTGGCGCGCACAGGCAGCCAATAATATTGTAGCAGCAATAATATGGAAATGTAATAATAATAATAATAATAATAATAACTAATAATATGTAATAACCAATAATAATAATAACGTAATAATAATAATAATAATAATAATAATATGTAATAATAATAATAATAATTTTACATCTATCATATATGCATGTATGCACGCACATCTGGCAATAATAATAATACGTAATAGCCAACCAATAATATCACTCATAATACCGTAATAATAATAAATAATATGCACGCACGCACGTATATGTAACTTACGTAGCCAATGTGTAATATTAATAATAACAATAACTCTTCTTATGTAATAACCAGCAATAAGCTAATATGTCAACCAATACGTATATAATAATAACGCACTTGCACATATCAAACATGCGTAACTCTATGTGTGTGTGGTGGTGGTTAAAATTTCGTGAATAATTTCGGCATTTTTCTAATGGGCCATTGAACGTTTTATAGGATTCTTTTATGTTACTTTATTTTTGAATGCTTTACTTTTGTGGTAATGTTTAGATTAATATTTCTCTTTATAAGATTTTTAATTGATTATACAATATAAATTTAAGTCGTGTGCAATTTGTTCGTTTGCAAGTGAGTGAAGATGGTTATTGTGTTAACCTCCTTTTTATTAT
>BMAW01014543.1:0-18451 GCA_019974015.1 Nephila pilipes
TTTATAATTGAACATTATTTCTTTAATTCAGTTAAGATGGTTTTTCTATTGTGTTTACCCCAACACTTTCCTAAGAGCATTTAAAATATAAGATACGAAGCAGAATGGATAAAATAAAAAAGTAAAAGGAGGGGGGGAAGAAAAATTCGAAAATAAATTAAAACTCATGAAAGTTCTTAGGTGTAATGAAAACGTTCTGCCTACAAAAAGAGTAGAAATAAATCAAAATATGAAAAAAAGAGCGTTATTAAATTTAAAAAGATCGTATACTAACTTAAAATTATACGTTTGTTACTGCTATTTACCTAGTTTTACATTGTTATAAATCCTTCTACCGCTGGTCATTAATAATACCCTCGTATACAGAAATAGAAAAGAAAAAAATGTCTTTTTCTCTGTGATTAAAATAGTAATTACAAATCTCTTACGGAATTCGAGAATATTAGGGCACAAGTATTCTGAAAGAAGGGTGAAGTAAAACGTTACAAAATTTAATACTTATGTAAATTAATCCTTTCATGACTCTTCACTTTTAATTATAAGTTAGACACACATTTATTGTAGTTACTTGAATTTTGAAGCTATATTTCTGAACATAAAATTTATTTTTATTTATTAAATCGTTTTGTCATATAATGGATAGATGAAAGTTGTTTCTGAAAATAATAAATTAATATTAAACGAAAGAAGACTTCAATTAATTTTTCAAGATTTCGATTTAATAATAAATGTTGTTTTTAGTCGGATGAAAAACAATTTAAGGAACTTTTATTGACAAGATGGTACAAAGTGTAAAGTAAAGTTTTAATTATTATTGAGATATCAACCAAAATATCTGGATATTATTTATTTAACACATAAGAATATCCTTATATTGTGAATTATATTTATTAAATATATTTAAATATATTTGTTTACAACACCATGTACATAAGAATTCATTAATATACCGAAATAGCTTTATAAGCATATAACAATTATATATATATATATATATATATATATATATATCTGTATGTGTGTTTAATTGTGCACCAGTTACAAGTAGATTATTTATAAATTTAAAATCAAAATTTTAAAGAAATTAATATTTGCAATGAATTCCTTATAATTTTCAACATACATTCAATCTGGAACATAAACCTGATATTTAAATTTAGCCATCTTATTTAAAATGATATAAAATTCTGATGCAACATTATTTAGATATTAAACTAAGTCTTATAGATATTATAATTGTTAGTGATATTCTTCACAAGAGAGACAGTTAAATTTTCCCAATTATAATTGAGTTCCTTTCTTTGATACTAATATCATCTTCGATATCTAAAAGAAAAAAAATATATAATTTTATTCTTCACATTATTAAATTAGGTCATATGCTTTTAAATTATCATAATTTAATTACATTTATTCATATCTGTGCTAAGACGTATTACTCAATTATTTTTTCTAAAAAAAAATTATAATATAAATAATTTTAAAAAAGATAAATTTAGAAAACAATTTTGAAGTACAGCAATCTTTTGTGTTCCGGTATTTATTTCCTACTTTATTTTATTTGTTAATTTTATATTTAATATTATTATAATCTTGATTAAAAAAAAACCTTTAACTTATTTTCCATTTTTCCAAAGGGCTTTTCTTAATTATTAATCTGATTCTTGGAGGCGATTTTAAATAAATAAAAATATTTGAAACAACAAGAGAAATCAACATTCTTCCTGATCGAGGACGAGGACATATATTATATATATATATATATATATATATATATATACATATACTCATGGACAAAAAAATTGCGCACTTAGAAGGAGTCATCAAAATGAAACGAAATTTTATATACGTAATGATTATTTTGATATAAGTAAATGATTAGAAATTCAAAGAAAAATGATCATTTATTTCAGAGAAAAAGGCAAGAAAAAGAAGGATTTAATACCCAGTTGAACACCCTGGTGCGCAAATGGGCATTGAGGCATACAAGTTCTGTATGATGAATTGAGACATTTCGCTCCATATTTGCTGTATCCTTACCTCTTGTTCGTTCAAACTCGTGAGATGCCTAACTCACCGTCCCAAATAATCCCAGATATGCTCGGTTCAAAACAAATCTGAGGATAGGGCAGGCCAAGGAAGGGTAGTAACAGTGGTGACAACCTTGCAATGTGAGGCCGAGCATTGTCTTGGTGAAAAATGGCTCCTGGGAGCCGTTGCATGAGTGACAACACATGCAGTTGCAGGATGTCATGGGCATACCGCTGGACTGTCATGGTGCCTCGGATCAATACTAGGATAACCGTGTTTGGTAAGCAATGACACCCAGTACCATCCCACAAGCTGTAGAAGAGATGTATCGCTGTAAAGCAAAGGCAGAATTGAGTCGTTCAACACGGGGTCTCCACACAACAACACGATTGTCATCACTGCTGAGATTGAATCTGGATTTGTCGCTAAAGACGACTTGGTTCCGATTCCAACTCGATGGGTGGGAGTGAAGGGCAATATAACGTAATGGGCGCAGCGATCCCGAATGTCCTTCAGCCAGGCTACTTCGCATGGTTCGAGATGACACACGGGCCCCTAGTGAAGGTGCTACCTATGCCTGGATGGCGGCAGATGAAACAGTTGTCTATACGCGTGCATTTCTTACGATGATGTCTGTCGAAGGCGTCCTGAGCCTGGTCTTCGTGTAAATGGCATATATCGGATCCACTGAATCCAACACCTCTTCACAACACAATCAGATAGGCCTAATTGACGAGCTACTCGCCTAAATGACCACCCAGCTTCCATAATGCGAATGATTTTCCTCCTTTCAAACTGCGACAACTGCTCATATTGTCATCGAAAATGGCGAATTGACATGTATACCTTAGCTCTTCCTTTGTAAACCATTCAGAACACTCAAACAAGCTTTGGTTACCTGTTTTATATTCCACGGAGAACGACGTTAAACGCCCTCTACCGGCTATACGTAATGTGACGTTAAACGCCCTCTACCGGCTATACGTAATGTGCAATCACGCTGCATTTCTAATCATTTGCATATCTCTCCAACATGTACCTTCATGCCAAGTTTCGTTACGATCCCGCAATTATTTCTTGGTGCGCTAATTATTTCGTCCTTGAGTATATATATATATATGTTGGTATGTACCTTTTTTTTTGCATACATTATTGCACCATTAAATGGAGAACTCCTGCGTAATGTTTTTATAATTATAAATTTTGATTTTGATTATTTTTTAATTTATTCCTTACAGCTACATGGCAACACATATTTTTAGAACTACTTCTTTCACAATTTTCAAACGCTATTCAAACCCACGATTTATAATAACTTATTTAATATAAAAAATATTAATATTTATATTGATTTTCCTGGAATATAGGGATTCAAAAAGTATATAAATTTAATAGGATATATGAATTTTTCTAACTGTTAGAAATCAATGTTTCAATGAATATTCCTTGGTGGTCAAATGTGCATTGTTTTCGTGCCATATTGGAAGTTTTGGGAGCATATAATTACTTGTTGGAGATAAAAGTTCCATAAAATGAGAAAAAAAAATTAATCATGTATAAGTAAGTATACAGAATTTCAATGGATAAAATTTATTTTGCAGAGCTTAAATTTATGTGTTTTCTTAGATTTCTTTCTTTTCGTCTTTTATTTGGTTGAAAGGCTATTCAGTTTTCGGTCATATGCTTATTGTTAATCTGTATAATTATTGATACCCTAATTATTAAAATTATATTTGTTTGGTGAATTGGAAGTGTTTGATTCGAATTATTCTTAGTCCCGTATCAGAGATAAATTTAAATTACATTATCTCCATTTTTAAATTTTTCTTTATTGTTTTCTAATTAGGTATTTAGAGTTTTCTTAAAGATATGCTTATATTACTAAGTTGGAATCTTTTGAATTTTTGTTTACTTTGTTGTTGTTGTTTTGAATAATAACTATCATGTTTAATATGTATTCTTAACTTTTTTTCATAAGATATTTAAATATTATTCCATCTTCTTCTTATGTCATAATACACTATGTAAAATTTTCATTGTGCTCGTATTTTTAACTTAAGTGGGTTTTTATTTGTTAAAAAAATTGCTGCTATTAATTTTGTAATATTTGTATTTTAATATTTGTAATATGTTTTTAATTGATATTTTATTAGCTGTGATTTATAATTTAGTATTATTTTTAATTTTCTTAAAATACATGCTAAAATAATCCATTTAACATTACGAGTTACATTTTAAATATTTAAATTTGATTCATTTAGATATTTTAATTTCTGAGTTACTGAATCCTAGATTTCTTTAAAAAATATGATGTTGTCGATGTGCTAAAATCAACGCATAACAAAAGTGATTGGAATTGTAATATTAGCATTGAAGGAGTTTAAATGTCCCTCATATAAAAATACATAAACAGACATTTTTTCAACTATGCATTGTGTAATAATAACGCTGAAGGAGTTTACGAATTTGATTAAAAAATGCTAATTAAAATAATAAAGATAATTTAAAATCAAATAACTAAACAGTTTAAATTTTTACGAAACAAAAGCAAGAAAATTTAGGAAATAGTAAAATCACTTTTCTTTCTACCTTTAAAAATCTCTCTATAGCTTTTACAGCAGCTTAAATTTGTTTTATTTTCCACGGTTTGTTAGCTCTTAAGACACTAAGATAAATAATATAAATTTCTGTTTCTGAAATTAATCAAGTAACTGTTTGAGATCTTTCCTATAAGTCTTTCTCACTTTTTTTTAATACGTTTCGCTTTTAAAAATATAGTAACATTCTACATACAGGCCATTCAATACTTAATTTACAAAATAAAAATGTAAAAAATATAATCTCTTGAAATATATTTTTGAGGAATTCGAGCAATTTATGAAAACAATAAAAAACGTGGAAAACAGGCAATTTCCATACAACTGCATTCTGAACTACCTATCCGTTAAAAATAAACCTACTATGAAAAATTGTAAGTATATATACACACACACACACACACATATATATATATATATATGTGTGTGTGTGTGTGTGTGTGTGTGTGTGTAATATTCATTAAAGCATATATGTGTCAAAGTTTAAAAATAAAATACTATATTCTCATTGAAATAGGTTACTTACTTCTATTTACAGAAATCAACCATAGGTAATGTTAATATGAAATATTTCTAATTCGGTATAAATAAACATTTGTAATGCATAACTTCATAAGTATTGATTCTATCCAAGGAAGTGATCCATTTCATGCCTTGAATCTCTAAGCTACGTTATTCAATAATTCGAGATTGTCTTGAAGGAATCCAAGAACATCGCGGAGTGTCTTTCATCTCAGTTAAGAGAGAAATCTTGAAAGGAATTCTCTAATTAAGATTAATAATATCTCGGAATGCTTCGCAAAGTTTCGAATGATCTTTGAGATTACAATCTGTATCCTTCTGCCGTTATGGTTGAATAAGGTACTGTACAGTAAAATGAATTATGATGTGTTTCGCAGAAGTTAAATATATTCAGAATGAAACTAAGCGTGTTTATATCAAAACTTAAGTAGAATTAGAGCAGTGGTTATATTCCTCTTACAGTCAAGTGCGTTTTGTAACTTTAGAGAAACATTTATGTTATTTTTTATGGTAAAGGTAAGAAACACTTAACCAATATTAATTAGTTTTATTATGAATTGCTAAAAATCAAAATCAATAAGTAAAAAAATACTTAAAATGAATGTAAAAAGTTCAAGAATAGTTTTTATTCTATCTACCTTTATTTGGAAAACGTATCAAAAATAGTCAAAGGAGATTAAATAAAATTCTGCTTACCATATTCATCAACCCAAAATATTAATTTTTCAAAAAGGCTGGATGTTTCGAAACTCATGGCCAAAAATTTAAGTATTGATAGAAAATTTCTAAACTAGCAATTTTCCCATGCAATGCATATGTGGTAGTTAATAAGTTAGCCGCTAGACAACGTTGTAATGAAATGCATGAAGCGGGAATTTTCTTACACGTCATTATTTCAGGAGGCATGACATTTCATTTGGCAAGGCGGAGTTCATTAATCTGAAAAAAACCCTGCCTCCTGAAATCCACTGCATAAATGACGATGTGTAAGAAAACTCGCGTTTTATACTTTCTATTACAACAACGTCTTTCTGTTCATCGCACATGCTCTCCACCTTTACATTATATGGGAAAATTGCTTGTTTCAATATTTTCTATCACACCTTAAATTTTTGCCTGTAAGTTTCGAAACTCCTTACATATAAATTACCTTGTATATACTTTGGTAACATTTTAGTTTTGTTACATGTAATTGCTTATAAAGAAGAATTTTCCCATTTTCTGAGCTTTTGTACGTGCAATTTTCAGTAATTAAAATGTTAAGGAGCTGAACTACATTGACCTCTGCTAAATTATACAAAATTATAATTTATTTCCCTTTCTAAGATTCACAAAATTTCAGATCCAATGTTGCAATAAAAATTTGTACCTGTGTAATGAATTACGTTACCTAAATGGTAGTTAAACGTAAGAAATTGATTAATTTTCTTACAAATATGACTCCGAACACAGGAAATGAAAATCATGGTCTACTTTGAAAGTTATAATCCTTATATTTCATTTATATTCATTTTTATAAAAAAAAAAAAATTAAATGCATGCCTAGCTAGTAATCTTAATTTTGGACAGGTATTTGTAGAACAGTTATTAATTTAAATTACGAATTTATGTTTGAATAGTGAGCAAGTTTCCATATTAAATGTTATACTCACAAAGGTATAAAAGTGATACTTTTATAATAGAAAGTATAATTCAGACACAAATTATACGCATTATGAAACAATGATTTATTTTATGTGGCACAGTTGTAGTTCACTAACTATTATTAAAGGAATCATTGCATCAAGTTAAATGAAAATTGGTTAATTTCTTCTTGCTATTTAGAAAAATATATCGTTATATGAAATAGTGGTTTGTGCAATGTGGCTAAATTGCAGTTAACTAACTGTTATTAAGGGAAGCACTGCATCCTCAAGTTAAATAAAAATCGTTTGATTTCTTTTTGCTATTTAGAATAATATTTCATCAACCTTCACAATTTCTTTTTAAAATATATTTTTATTATCGGATTGCATCATTATATCCATTGCTAATTAATTCAGTTTTATTTAATTTCCATTGACACAAATATTGAATGGGAAACATCAGAAAGCATACAGATTTATATAGTGATGAAAATCTATTTTTAAAGTTATTTGTATAAGCTACAGAAATACTAAATAGATTTTTTTGTAACATTTTTACATACATCCTAAAATTATAGTTTTTCGTTTTAATTTAGATGTGAATGCAACAATACCATGAAATATGAATACGTCACCATTACAAATTATTTAGACATGAATTATCACTACGTCGATTGGATGTTGTGAGGCATTTTGACGCTACAGTATGGGACAGTATTTGAAATATGCACCTGGTAGGACCCGTATAGATACAAAAGCGTCGGCCACGGTAGTAAAGTTTTAGTGAACAGTGAACCGTCACGGTCATGAGCCAATAAAGAGAGATTTTTTACTTTAATAATAGGTTTAATTTCTAATTCCTCGAAAGTGCAGTTGCATAGCTGGTCTGATACACGTTATTAATTTCTCCTACATTTCATTGTTATGGCGTGATGTTGGAAGCAAGTAGATGCAGTTTCTTGGTAAGGTGTCATCTCGTTACTTCTTGTAAATGAATGTGTAGAAATGAGGTGAAATAAAACATTAAATAAGCTAATGGCTTTAAAAAACTTTTTTTTTATTTCTTTATATTCTCCTTATCATGTAAGTACTTTTGTTTTACATGTTGCATGCACTTGTCTATATTACTTTAGTTTTCAACTTTAATTTTTTTCATTTTACAATGTGAGATAAACAAAATCAATGCAAAGAAGAAAAATAATTTGATTGGAATGAAATTTCAGAAGAAAAGACATTTTTATTAACATGTAAATAATAAAACTTAGCGTCTGCTGAATAGATTGCTGGAATTTCATAAACACAATTAAAATTAATCATCCATAAAATGCACATAAAGAAAGATTCTTAATCTGATAGTAAACTATCTATTCTACGGATATTTATTTTTACTGTAGGAATACCGTATAACTATGACTTGTAATGGGATTTAAACTGTCTTGATGGATAAATGGAAGATATGTTTGATATTTGCCGTGAAACATTTCAGTGAAAAGACGATGCCGGCAAGAGAGTTTGAATAACAGCAGGTTCCATCAAACTGAAGGCAGCAGTCGAAATACGTCCACAACTGAATGGGAAGACGCAGTGAATATAGGATCGGTTATCACAGCACCGAATTTATTGTTATTGACATTCTGATCTCTGACTAGCAAACAAGTTACCAATACGAATATTTCTAGACGCTCCAAAAAGTTTAATCTATGTTCCATCTGATCATCAATCTTCTTACCCTCTCGCTTCAGCGCAATGAAATTCAATTACTGTTATTCAAGTATTAATTCATCTGGATCAGAGCTGACAGAAGACAAATAGATTTTTTGTGTGATTAATCTCGTTTTCAACGACAACTACAGAGGTATCTGGAAAACTTTCGGTGTTAGATGTCGGGACAGAAATAGAAACATTTGCATGCTGTGTAAATAGACATGTTCAAGTGTATTGTTAAAGGCAGTGTGGGGTACTGTCCTTTAAAGTCACCCATGCCCTTTCCACCTCACCTCGTCGTAAAACCTCTCACCAAAGCCTACGCAGAAGCACAATAACGCATTATAATCTGATATGTCAGCTTCTTTGACAGCTGGCATTTTACTAGTAATTTGTAACACATTTACAGCATAACCGTATACACAGATATAATTATACGACCTAAAGTTCTGTCTTTCTTTTTCATAATCCCTAATTTATTTTTGAACGATTTATTGCACGATCTCCTACGCACACCTATCTATGGAATTTCTTGAAGCTTGACGAAATGTTTATAGATAGCCTAGATAAATTATTTTGACCCTTAAAAAGTATACTTGGGTTATACTCTAAGAATTATAGTAAAGTTCAGAGAGAATGCTGATTATTTAAACTAACTGTTGTATACAATTCTTACCACATAATATCATCGGAAAAATTATTAGTCAATGCCCCGTGGAGCTCTATCTTGTTATATTTAGATTAGATTTAAACATGTCTCAAAGGCTTCTTCACTCTGCAAGAATTGAGCTCTGGAATAAATTTTATAAATAAACTGAATTTGTTTTACTTTCTATTCCTTTGTAAGATCATCACACCCGTCAACGCTAATAACAATTGAACAATTTCGATCAAAGTAAGAGTACATCGGATTTTATGTTTTGAAATGTAAATTGATTATCGTAAAAAAACAGGATTGTGTTTTGAGAGTTTAAAATGCATTAATATAGCTATCATTTCAGTAAAGGAAAATAATAGGAAATGCTGTTGTTTTCATTTATGGACTTAGTCATAGAAAAAATTATACTTGTATTTGAAGACTGTATTATATTTTAATCAAATTAAACTCATTAAGAAAATTACTTTTATTTTACTGTTAAAGATATTTTATTTTTCTGTATTCGAATTTAGACCTGTATAAATTATAATTCACTGCATTTGATTTAAAATGATTTTGGTCTGCGTTATTTTGTTTATGAAGAAATATAATTACATTGAAAAAAACTCTTACAATGCTCAAAAGATGTCACTCCTTTGAGTCTTCTCTAAGGATGGCACACTTAAAAGTAGAAGTCAGCATATCAAATGTATTATCAATTATATTTTTTAATTAATAAATCATTCATAATGAAAAATAATTATTATAATTTCATAATGATAATGAAACACATCCCGAAGATCTTTCTATATGAAATGCAAATGTAAGAAATATAGACAAAATTGATTTTATTTGAATTTCATAAGATTAGACGTTTAGTATAATTTAATAATTACTGCACCGAATATCTAATTTTTTTTTTTATTTTTCAATGTTTTATAGCGAATTCATAAGACTTGAATGTCTCAAATAATTCACAAATACAATATATAAATAATTATATGTATTATATTATTTCGTTCATTACACACACATTATATATATATAGATAGATAGATAGATTAAATTACATCGTTCCCATTTTTTGTATTACTATTCTTTGTTTTTTCTTGAAGTATTTGCTATGTTTTTCATGATATTTTGTATTTCACAAACTGGCTGATAATCTTAATTAATGACTTATATTTGTATTGAATCAATAATATATGTATATGAAATAGCATTTAAGTAAATGCTTGGACTTTTTAAATTATATTTTATTTATTTTATCTTAAGAAAAAATTACGTAGTATTTAAATGCTTCCTTAGTTATGCATATATTCATAAAAAATTTCGTTTAAGATATAATTAAAAAGTAATTTGAAAGACAGAGTTGCAATATTTTGTTCATTTGTATTTTTAAATTTAAATTTGAGATTTACGTCTTTTTGGATTCTTTTAAAATTTTTATGTTTGCTAATTTTTAATTGTAATTTTTATTTCAATAATCTTACTTGTTTTGCTGGTTTTTGATTATTCCTTGATTATTTAAGACTATATTATTTGTATACTCACAACATTTAAAAATTGTTTTTTTTTTAGAGTTTAGTGTTTGTATTCTAACAATGCTTGAAAACAATTTTCTCCACGTGGTAATATAATTGGTGTTTAGCTAGTTGGCATATTTTTGATTCATTTTTAAGTATTTTTATAACTAGAATGAGGCAATAATGGGATTTTAAAGTGAGTAAATATATTATCTAAATTTAATTTTTATGTGTTTCTCAAATTATTAAATTTACTTGCATTTCTTTTTAATATTGTTTATTATACTAATACAACTGTACAGTCTTTTTAGAAAATATTTATTTTCGCTTACGCTTTTTAATTATATTTTTCGATTTCATGTCATTTGGTTTTAAAACGTTTTTTAAACTTTATGTGAGTGTTTTTTTGCAATTATTTTGTGGAATTAATATCTCTGAATTTTATTCACGTTTTTGTAAAAAAAAATTTTTATTAATGCTGGCCTCGAATTTTTGTTTGGTATTTCTTGTTTTTAATATTTCTATCGCTTCAATATTTAAAAATGGTTTTTTAAAGCTTAGTGTTTAAAGTTTGGCTACACTTGAAATTTGATTAACAAACGTTATTGGTGTTTAGCTATATAGTATATTTTCGACACAATTTTTATGCATTTTTATATATTTTTATGATTTGAAATAATGCATTAATAAAAATCTAAAGTGAGCTTATATGTGTTCTAAACTTAAATTGTTTTTGTTTCGTAAATTTATAGGTTTGTTCTCATTTCTTTGTAGTAATGTATTTAATATTAATACACGTAGAGTGCTATGCTTGAAAAATGCTGATTTTTTTCCTAACGTTTCTTAAGCTTTTGATTATTTTGCATTTGGGTTTTAAAGATTTTTAACTAATTGTGAGGTTTAATTTTAATTTTCAGAATCTTTTTTCTTCATATTCTATGTTTTTGGTGTTATAAACATTTGTTAGTAATATAGTTTGTTGATCTTGATAATTAGGCCTTTTATTCTTAATTAAAGCAGCTTGATAGGCTAATGCCCGTTAGAGTATAAAATATACTTTTCTACAGTTTTGCATTTTCCAATAAAAGTAGTTTTTAATAATAATAAAAAATATTTTTTTTTAATTTTTGTTCTACTCTTATGTTTTACAAATTTATATTATCTTATTGCGGATATAATAGCAGCATATACAATTTAAATTTACTAGGGCATCAATTTAAATTTATTAGGGTCTAATAATAATTATTATTTTGTAACTTGAATTTCCTCTATAATTAAATAAATTATTTGTCGTGAAACTTATTCTATGACTAATATCGATATTCAAATAGTAAGTTCAAAGAGTTTATATATATATATATATATTAGATTTAATATCCATAAATGAAACTTACTCGAATAATCAAGTATTATAAGTAATATTATGATTAAATGAAGTATATGTTTCTTTATGATATGTTCAAAGAATATATATATTATTAGAAAGTCATTATGAAAACTTTAGTGAAGAATTTTTTTAATATTCAGCCTAGGTTTCAAATTACGAGGAATATAGTTATCGGAAATTCACGATGTAAAAGTGAAATACCTGTTAAATGAAAAAATGAGCAAGTTTACTTCTTTGAAAGCACATCTACAGTATTAAATATTTAATTATTTTCTAAGACTTCATAGAGATGGTATCTATAATTGCAATATGCATCCAATTTTCAAACTCATTTCAGTTATATTTTATACCAATACATCATTTCTAAATGACCACATTCATTATAAATGATTTTTCGCAATGTTTTCTCAGAATAGTTAAGAGTATCGATATTTGGGCATAATCTAAATCTGGAAGAACGACGGAACTCTTTTTCTCCCTTTTTCCATCTCGAGGGATCATTTACGAAAGTAATGGTTTTCTAACCCATTCCAATAGAATATTGCATGCTAAATGCTTGTTTCTGCAATCTGATGGCGAATTTCTATATTTGGCTTTCCACTGTTATGGTTAAGATTGTATTGACTTTTTTCTTCGTGAGTGTGGAAGGTATGAATTAGTGAAGAGCTATTTTATTTGAAGTAAAATACTTGATAATTATTCAGTTGAATATTGCAGTAGAAACTAGTTTTTACATTTTTTTTTCCTGTCATTTCTTGCAAAACGTTTGTGATGAAAAAATTTAATATGTGCACGTTTCGTATTATTCACATTTTGGAAAAATGATTATTATTTTTGAGAAAATTTTAATTAGAAAAAAATTAATTAATTTTCTTTTCGTCTTTATAATGCTTACTTAAGTTAAGTCTGAAATGATTATCCTTCAAAAACAATAGTTGTTTTGAGTTAAAGTGGAACAGAAAACATGTGTTGCTCCTTCGAAACATTTTCATCTTTGTTTCAATTCTTAACTATCGACTTAGAATTTTGAGCATAAAACATACATATATTTCCTTTATTAATTCAATGATTTTATTTCTTTATCTATTAATTGTCTTACCTGTAGAAATCTTCATCAGTTAAAATATTTTTAATTTTAAAGTGAAATTCCTGGAATTGTGCAACAAGAGAAAAGTTTCTGAAGTGAAACACAACTTAATATAATGGAAAACAAAAATAAATCAATATTTATAAATTTTATGAGTTTGGATCGTAATTTTTAAAAAAATTTATTAGAATTACATTAGAAATACACAATCGTTACACTGAAATTTATTAAAGACTTTTAGTTCTCTAAACAGTTACATAATTCAAATGCTTAATAGTGTTTAAATAAACTCATACATATTATCAATTTTGTTTCCTCTTTAAACAAAGTTTAAAATAAAAGCAATTTTTATTTCTCTGTATGCATAGTTTTCCGATATTTGCTACGAATGAACTAGTTTTCGTTTAATGGAATGGTATACAAATCGTTGTAAATGGAATAAAAACATGACCAGTTTGCTGTGTCCGTTAAAAGTCATGAAATACAATTGGTTCATCTCTAATAGAAGTACTAAATAAGCATTTTATTATATAGGAGTTTATTAAATTGTTATCTTATTCTTTTAAAAATGTGGCTTGGTAGTGTAATGGTCGTTATCGCGAACTTATGGCCAGTGTTGTTTTAGTCAAGTTAGGTTTCAAACCACGATGTCACTAAAAATCTGCCATGTAGCGGGCTGAATGCATGTTAAATCTGTAAAATTCCCAAGTATACTTGTGGTATTGAATAGACGTTCGGAGAGGGAGATGCCAGTTAAAATGTCATCCCCATTATTTGACCTATTTGAAAATTAATTTTTCCATCGCCAATAGCGTTCTCTGAGGAATTATCGGTTTGTAGGAATGCATCTGAGATGTGAATTAAATATTTCCAAATTTTATTTAAAAACTAAATACAGTATCAATACATTTCTGAAAAAAGTTAAGTAATTTAACTTCAAACTTATTTAAACAGTAGAATTAGGAATTCAAACAATATAACTCTACAGCTTAAACTAGTAGATTTCTAATTCTGCAGTTTTTCTACTGTTACAAATTTATTCAATCAGTAGAATTAGAATGAGGAATATTCAGAATACTTATCAGTTGTATGATTTTGCTACCTTATTGATTTCAACTATCCAGTCAGTCTTCCTTAAAACTCTTTGTAATGGGTCCTCAATATTCCAGATTTCTCCTGGCTGAATAATATTCAAAATTTTCTAAAGTAAAAAAAAAAAAAAGGTTCTTTAGAGAAAAATAATATATTGAGTTCAAAATAATTTTTCTTCCGGAAGAGTTCACAAACTACTATTAAAATATAAAAAATAAAGATCTTTACATAAACTGAAAATTCATGGAGCTATGAACATAAGACACAGGAGCTCTTCTGCATCTCCAATAACATAACCTTGAAGTTCCCTGAAGTTCAGTATTGCTTCTAGCAAGATCCTGAACATTCGACCCCTAGATTTTATATTTTTGTTCAGCCGATAACCTTCAAAAGCAGAAATATGATATTTAATGTATTTTCTTTTCCAAAATCCAATGAAATTTTAATTTGAACTTTGAAAAATCCATACGTTCTCCTGGAGTTTCTACCGATGAATTATTCTACATCCTTTGACATCTCAGTGATGGGAAACCTCACGTCCTTGATTTTTTTGGACTTTGGATAATTGAGACATAACTTTTCTAGTTTTCGTAACTTTTAGTCAAATTTATATAGTTATTTGTGTAGTACTCCTTTTTCCCAAAAAATATAAAAGACGCTCAATTGATACTCCTTTTTGAACCTGGTAAAAACTCATTATATCCGTCGAATCGTATAGTCCGATTTGTTTGTTATCAAACTTTAGGGAAAATCGTTGAGCATGTTTTTGTCAATAGATTATATTTCTGGATTCATCAAAAGAATATAATAAATCCACCTCAATTTGGATTAAAAAGAAGCTTTCAAATGTGATGATATGATTTTCTATCAGATTTCACATATCAAACACAAAAGACCTACAGAACATATAGCTGTTACGTTAATCCATATCATAGCTGCTTCAGTTAATATAACTTTGTCTATACTTCCCATAGTGCAAAGAAATCCTTCATTTTAAACTCTATTTTCAAACGCTGAATTATTCTTTCATTTTAATAAACATATTGTATTTTCTAATACTAACTTCATGATAAAGTATATAACTACTCAAAACTGTCCACAGGTATCGTTGCTTGCACCCAGTCCCTATAATTTGTATTTTTAGTTCAATTCTATATACTGATTGCGATACATTTTTAGTTCAAGCTTATATGGATGATACACCGTTTATTTCCCCCTAAATATCAGAAAAAAGTATAAAGCATAATACACATTTCTTAATTACTTTTATTATTGAATATCTACCATGGCTATGTTTGAAGATCTCAATTAAGAAAACTACCTTGTTTCTGTGTAAATACCGTTTAATACAGAAAGAGGTAGATTATTGTGAGAGCGCCTTCAATCGAAATTTATTTTAAAATTAAACAATTCCTGCTTTGAAATTTATAAATTTTAAAAATATTTAATTATTCTGAATAGCAGTTGACTCTCCTGGACCATTTACGTTAACTATTTTAATAGAAAAATATATCGTATTTTATTAAATTTTAAAAGAGTTTCCTTAGGTGAAGTTTCCTGTTTCAAAAATTAAATACCATAATTTACATACATATATATGGATATAAATTATGGTATTTATATGATATTGAACCTATAATAGTATATGGTTTGGGAATCTAGGTAGGTGCTCTAGCTTCTCTCAAAGTACCAAGTTTAATTCTTTTCGGAGAATTTATTTTTTAAAAATTACCATGTCCAATAATAGGACGCCTTCAAAGGTTGCTTCGTAGGTAATATATTGCCTTAGTTCTCCCTTTTATCTTTTGCTTAAAATTATTTTTTTAAATATCAGATTTGGAATCAGTAATAATAGGACGCCTTCAAAGGTTGCTTCGTAGGTAATATATTGCCTTAGTTCTCCCTTTTATCTTTAGCTTAAAATTATTTTTTTAAATATCAGATTTGGAAGCAGTAGTATTCAAACCATTTTAACTTAATTAATAAAATCTCATTCCACTTAAGTTTTTGTTTGAGAACTGCTGGGGAATTTACTTCAACGGATCACGGGTTGGGTCCAAAACTGTATTTTACCATTCATACTTTTCACAATGGTGTCCAAAATAGGGTCTATATTCTTAAAAGGAATTCTTATAATTCAGTTTTCCTTGCCGAGCATCCCGCAATAGAAATAACCAGTTATTGACATTCTCATATAAGTTCAAATTTACTATTTGTACATGTAATTTATCATCTTCATATCTAATGAGGATCACAAAAATTAAATCAGTTTTTATTAATATCATTAAAGAAAAATTAGCAACTTATTCTGAATTTTACGTCTTATATTGTTTTTCGAGCTTACAGCACAGATTATTACAATAAATCTGCAGATTCATTTGCTTAATTTGCTGTCACTGGTGGTGAGGGAATGAATGTCCCTGCTCCTCGGTCTCACATAGATAAGAATTTTAAACAATAAGGTTCTTTTCCCTGGAAGTTCTGGAAATCAACGAGTAACACAAGAATTACGATCCAATCTTATATTCAGTGATCGATTTTTTTGTTTCAGTTCAGAGTTATCTTCTCCCCCATTAGCCAGTTATGGTCCCTTCTTTGTTATTTAAAACATTTTAATTTAAAAAATATTAAGCAAATGTTTCTGTAGATCCGTTGGAGGAGTTGACCACACCGTTGTCTTTTGTACATTTATTAAAATCATTCATTTAAATAGTCCTCTTATTGAAGCAAAACTAATATGACTGAAGATCATGAGTGAAACTCCTAGTCTGTATTTCAAGCTTAACTCATGTATTTTTACGAATTGGAATGTTTCTCAAAAAAATTTATAACTTTTTCAATTCATGAGTACATTTCTGAATATTTAAGTTGTTCTTATTATGAGTTTATAATTATAGAACTTCTTTTTGTTGTGTTAGTTTGGCACGACTTAAATATCAGAAACACAACAATATCGATGAGTCTAAAGAATAATTTTTTGTCAATTTCCTAGTTCGTCTAGCAAAAGTGTGGGTGGATGCACTGCGGTCTCCTAAATCAACATATCTCATGTGCTTGTGGTAATCTGCCTCAATTTTTGCTTCGAAGTGGTTAATTTTTCTTCCCCCCATTCTCTGATGGTAATTTTGCTAAGTCAACATCAGATTTTTTTGGGTGTCTATCAACAAAATTTTCTTCATCTAAATATTTCATCAAATTCTCAATCTCTATTTCTGAGAGAAATTTCAGATTCATTCTAAAAATTCGAAGAAAAACAAGAGAAAAGAAAATTCTAACGATCATAGACAGCGTAAAGTCATCTAATGGAGTATTTTTTCGAATTCGGTTGTTCTTGAAAGTCACCAATAATAAGGAATTCGCCCACAACTGATAACGTTTTCGAAAAATATCCCCACCCAATCACGGACAATAGAAGCAAAGTCATAAAAGGGGCCAGGGAAAGTTGTAAAAGTGGCAGCTGGATAAAAAGGGGGAAAGAACTGTCTCTAGATAGCTTGATACAGCAGTTGTACTGGAGCCGAAGCGAGCGACATTTTTTTTTTTTTTTTTTTTTTGGTACAGCATATATAACGCCGATGTTAAAAGGTTAATAAGGAAAAAATCAACTGTATTGTTGAATTTTAAATCTTATAAATATAAGTAATGGTTTTCAGTTACAATTTGTAAAATGTTCTGAAATTTGAGGATATGTATTATTTTTACGTATTGTAAATAGTTTTTGACTCTACGAAGTCATATATTAACCTTTAGAGATCGGCTGATTCTAAGTAAAAATATCCTTTCCACTCGGCACTTTTAGGATTGAGGAAAAGGTTTCTTTCCCCCAATGGGAAGTTTGAGTTCGCCGTATGTGGTATGATTAGTTTTCAAGTTACAAAGGGGAGATAGTAAGGATTGCTGATATTTAGTCATCAATCATTTTCGAGTAAAAAAGATCCTAATATTTGGCGCCATATCATATCACAATATTTTTTTCTGAATTCCTGGTTCCCCTTTTTAATTGAGTGACTTACAAGCTTTAAAATGTATATTTATCATAACTTAGAGTCGTTTATTGCGCAAATAAACATTTTCAAACAAAAGAAATAGCAAAGAAAGCGACAGCTATACAGTATAACTAAGATATTTTCTTGAAGCAAGTACGTTGAAACAATATTAAATTAATAGCTTCGGTAATCTCATGACTATACACTTTGAGAATAGTTCAATCATAAAATCGTAATAATTTATTCGGTGCTTCCTT
>BMAW01014543.1:18851-33108 GCA_019974015.1 Nephila pilipes
GTGTGTGTGTGTGTGTGTGTGTGTATGTGTGTGTGTGTGTGAGTGAGAGAGTGTGTCTAATCGCATGGCTTATTGTGCAGACTTTATATGTGGTCTCATTATTGCAACTTGCATATTTAACTGCAACATTGAACTCATGAAATAAAAAATTGTACCGCATGTTTTGAAAATTATTCCACAAAATATGTATAAGAAGGAAAACTTTAAGAATAATATTACTAAACATTTTATTTTTTTAAATTAATGCCCTTTTAATGCACACACAAAATCAATGTACTCCAAATATTTTGATTTGACATTTTAATAACATCGCATTTTTAAAAAAAGCAATAGGAAGGTTACTGGTGATGGACTTCATAAATTTGAAAGACTGTCAAGCAATGAGGACAGCATCCACTCAACGAACTTCCACACCACACCACATCTTTACTTAAAACCTAGACAGGCTTAAGAGCCGGTTTTCAATGGAACAGGACTCGAACTCACAACGCAATCCAAATTACGAGTTAGCGACATCACTAGTCGGCTACCGTGGCTCTTTTGTGATTAAATATTATCAAAAAGAAGTGAGATTTAAAAAAATAATTTTTATCTTCAATGAACACGTTTCAAAGCTTCTGAGTAAATCTTAAGTACGTCAAATTAAAGCAAAACCTTCAGTTAATTCATGCATTTCAATGAAAATAATATGTAACAATCTTTTTATATCAAATATTTTTATGAATCTTTAATCTTAAAGAAAAAAAAGTATTAATTACTTTTCTTAATATTTTTTTGTTTCTAAATGAAACTTATATCTTAAATTGAAAATTTCTTGTAACAATGCTTTTGAAATGTCTGTTTTAAAAATGTAAAGTGAATTCAGCTTTTTAAAATTTTTGGCTCATAATAGAGCCTTTTTTGTTTATTTTTTTCCTTTTCTTTTTATTAAAAATGTATCAGTTTTAATCTTTTTTGTTCTAGTCTTTCGATTTTTATTGGTTTATGTGTTAAGGAGATTTTTAAATAAATTGTGTATTATTCTTCAAAACAGTTCTGGTCAATGCAAAGAGCCACATTGCATGCCTTACAGATAATAGTTGTTCTTTTTTGTATATTCATTTTAGTACAATATGCGCACCTTCTTCTTTTCTTTTCTTCAATTGGCCAATGAGAAAAATTATTATTACTTGACTTCATTTCTTTTATTACTGAAGGCATTGTTAGGATTTAATTTTCCTATCAGAGATGTTATTAAATTCATTCAAAGTTCTTTTAAATTGAATTTTTAACTTAGTTTTTCATGATTTAAAGATCAGAAACACAACAATATCGATGAGGCTAAAAAATAATGTTTTGTCAATTTCCTAGTTCGTCTAGCAAAAGTGTAGGTGGATTCCCTGCGGTCACTTAAATCAACATATCCCATGAACTTGTGGTAATCTGCCACATTGTTTTGCTTGGAAGTGGCTATTTTTTCTTTTTCCCACTCAGCAAAGTCAAAATCAGTTATTTTTTGGGTCTCTATCAACAAAATTGTCTTTATCTAAATCTTTAATAATCTTCTCAATCTCTATTTCTGAGAGAAATTTCAGATTCATTCTAAAAAAAAGGAAATCGAAGGAAAAACAAGAAAAAAGAAAATTATATCGATCATAGACAGTGTAAAGTCCTCAAATGGAGTATTTTTTTGAATCTGGTTGTTCCTAAAGGTCGCCAATGATAAGGAATTCGCACACAACTGATAACGTTGGCGAAAAATATCCTTACCCAATTACGGACAATAGAAGCAAAGTCGTAAAAAGGGTCAGGGAAGGTTGTAAAAAGGTCTGCTTGAAAAAAGAGGGGGAAAGAACTGTCTCTAGATAGCTTGGTACAGACGTTGTACCAGAGCCGAAGCGAGCGACAAGAAAAATTGTGTTACAGCATATGTACCACCGATGTTTAAAGGTTAAGTATATAAAACATACATGGAAAGTTGTAAGATCATTTCTAAGATCCTATAAGCCTGTAGTGAAGAGAAAAAAATCAGATATAACTTTGGATTGTTAGACATTTTCATATAATACACAGATATACATACCGGGTGGTTGTAATTACAGTTATTCTATTCAGAGGTCTGTAGAACCCAGTCTGCTTATCGGATTTTGATGAAACTTGGAATATAAGCTATATGGACCATGAGAGAAAGGTTTCTACAACAAAGGAATATTTCAAATTTTTACAACTGGAAGGATATGTGGTGACCAAGGAAATTAAAAAAATATGTTAGAATCGTAAGAATTTATTCAATTACAGATTATTCTCAATATGTGCTCCATTGACATCAATAAGGTGTTGAAAGTACATTATAGTGTTTTCAATGGTAGCGCAAAGCAACTCACTAGGGATTTCTGCCACTTGGCGTATAATGATAGATTTCAAATCAGGTAAAGTCCTTATTCCTCCTCTATAAATGCGGTCTTTTAGAAATCTGCGAAACCAGAGAGCACAGGAATTTAATTCAGGTTAACGAGAAGGCCATGCATCCAGAAAATGTCTGGATATTACACGAATATCACCAAAGTTAGCACTAAGCAGTGCTTTGATTTGTGGTCCAATGTGAGGAGTTGCTCCATCTTGTATAAAATAGTGGCTTGCATTCATTGTAATTCCTATAAAGCAGGAATGACCTCCTGATGAAGGAATTCACTGTACTGTGCACTCTTGACAGAGCATTTTTAAGGACCTTGTGGGATGAAAATTTCAAAGAAAAATGGTCCGAGGATAAACTCAAAAGTAAATCCATACCAAGCAGTCACGTAAACAGAATTCATTAGTTGTTGATGCAGAACATTAGGAGGTAAAGCACCCCATATGTGGCAATTTTGACTATTTGCAGCTCCATCTAAATAAAAGTGTGTCTCATCTGACCAAATAATTTTCCAAGGTCATGCGTCATCAACTTTCATTCTCACCAAAAATCGGCAGGCAAACTCAAGGCGTGTTTTGTGATCTAGAGGTTTAAGCGTTTGCATCACGGGTAACTTATACAGATATCATTTTAAAATGCATCGCAGAATTTTTTGTATTGCCGTCTACGGAATTTCCAACTTTCGTGACACTGATCGACCACTTGCTGAAGAATAGATGGAACTGGAAGCTCTTTCAACCATAGCAGTAGTGACTTCTTCTATAGTTTCAATTCCAAACGGTTTCCATCCTTGTCTGGGCAACACATCCAAATCTCCAGTCTCTTCAAATTTTATGAACATCTTCCTCAAACCAATCCTCAATATGAGGCATTTTCGCAGATCCTTTCAACGACGATATTCATGAGGAAAAGCTAAGTGGTTGCCGCTTTTCTGATAAAAGTGTTTTACTATTAAAGTTAGATCTTTTTTTAAGGACATGGTTAACGATGACAAATGCACGCTGAACGATTATCTGGCTATGATTGCAAGTTTATATATACGTTTCATGGACTTGTGTAAGAAATATTCGATAATAGCCAACGGGTGGTCAAAATTTGTACTTATTTTTTTATTGCAGAAATAGTTTCCTCCATGGTCCATATAGCATATATTCCAAGTTTCATCAAAATCCGAAGAGCAGAACAGGTTCTACAGGCCTCTGAATATTGTAAATTTAATTATAATAACCGGTACCTTATTATAAATACGTTCTCATAGAAAAAGTTATTTGTTTAATACTTGTATTTCATGTATAAAATAAATTAGAGTTCGTCCTCAAATAAACACAATTGTAGGAAAAGTATTCGTTCAATTTACAAATAATTGCAAATGAATGTTCATAAATTTTATTTTAGTAGGTATAAAGGGCGAGACTGTCAAAGACACATAAGAGTAACATTAAAAAATTCTGTAATATACCTATGCAAAGCAAATTATCTTGAAGAAAACCAAAGATTATCTAATATTGTACTTTCCTGAAGCTGGAAGTGCACATATGCAAATTTAGAGCAAAGATATAGGCATACATATATGTTCTAATATATTATTTTAATTCTAACGTAAGGAAAAAACGCATATTTTAAGAAAAAATATTTATATACATTTATATATCTAAATATTATTTATAACTTTTTGTCACATCGTGATATTTTTAATACACGATATTGCACATTGCCAAACCCACATTCTTTCAATTCCTCGTTTTTAAATGTATGCAATTTCTCTTTTGTTAAGAAGCCTTTCACACACCTTTTGATCAATTATCCATCTAACATAGTATATGCTGTAGGCACAAGATCTGGTGAAATTTTAGGTGAATACAAAACGTTAATTCAAAGTTCTTTGTAGATTACCGCATCTAAAAATATAAGAAATACTGTTTACATCAATAGTTAATAAGAGCATATTATTTATATGGACGGCATCAATTCGAGAGATGTTCTTACCCTTTTTGCAGAATGGCATGGTATCAAATTTTGCTAAAAAAATTTAGGGTGATGAGGGAAAGTAGTATCTAGCAGTAGATGGAAGTAAAAGAAAGTGGGGGATATACATTTAATAAGCTATTTAGAGAAATGCCATTTTGATAAACTAAATATGGCGCTTAAATAATAACTTCAGTCTTGCATTGCGTTGTTACACATTTTTTATCTAGTTTTATGTGAAGTGTTAAGTAATTGATAAGAAAATTTTAGTAAACATAATGGTAACTATTTAAATGAAGAATGAAAAGTGAACACAAAGGTTTTCAGTTTACGAAAAATAATTCCTTGTTTTTCTAAATCGGTTCAAAGTGAAAGTACGCTGTGAAATCTTAAAAGTAGTATAGAAATAGAAAAAGTAAAATAAGACAAAATAATACTGCTAACAAAACGTATTCAGATTCCTAGCATTTTAAAATTTGTATTCTACTGAGTAGCATTCAAAGTTAACACCATAAGAAGAATCTGATTTTCACAATTTGACATGTTTCTGTCACTTGTTGAGAAACGGTGTAAAATAAACACAAGAACGTTGCGTTGCTCTCCTTTTTCATCTATTGGGACTTGTAATGTAGAGATAAAATAAAAAATAAAAATATAGTAAAAAAAAAAAAAAAGAATGAAAAATTTTCCAGAAAACTTCATTTTTTTTCTATTCTATTATTCTGCACACAAAATGATCGAAAATAAACACAGACTATTCGCAATGTCGAAAGGAAAAGAAATGTTTAAAGAAGTTGAATTTTCTCATTTCTATGTAATTCGGGTTTTGGAGATTTTATTTTATTTCTCAATAATTAAATGAATATTTCACTTAAAACCATTTTGCATATAATATTGTATTTTTCCGCATATGCTTTATTCCATTCCATATAAAATATTATTATCTAAGAATTTAGATAATTCTATTCTTATTATGTGGTGTTTTCATTACTTTATTCCTTTTGCTCCTTAAAATTAAAATTCTCACCTCTATAATCCTTACTTAATATGAAATATTATTAGTATCATTTATT
The DNA here is from genome assembly GCA_019974015.1 of Nephila pilipes. Lineage (NCBI taxonomy): Eukaryota > Metazoa > Arthropoda > Arachnida > Araneae > Nephilidae > Nephila > Nephila pilipes. The sequence continues at coordinate 24,282 of BMAW01014543.1, forward strand.
TGTGACATTCGTAATCAAGGACTAATAGTGCCCCACAAAATTCCAAGCATATAATGAATTTATTACAACGGTATTGCATATAAAGTTAACTTTCGAAAAGAATGGAGAATAAGAAATACTTCATTTTCCTTTAACCGTGTTAAAGAAAAATTAAATTGATTATATTGATTTTAAATCTGTTTTTAAAAATTGTATGCCTAATTATACGAATAATAAAAGCTCACAATTAAGAAAACATAATAGAAAGTTATGACCTATTTCTTATTAAATAAAATAAATCAATTACACTTCGAAAATATACAATAATTTCTGTAATCTTTTTCGAATTCTTTTTCCAATGTTTACTTTTATCGAATTAATACCGTAGGAAAAAACAAATACATTATTCGAATCACTCTTGTTTTGTAGCCGATCACCACAAGAACATTAAATTTGATTTTATTAAAGCAACAGGCTTTTTTTATTTGTGATTGCCTCCATTTTCTCCTAATTTTATCAGAACAATAATTTGCTTAGTAAATGTAGCACATATTTAAGTGATAATACTTCACTGTAATAGTAAATATATTTGAATTCAAAATTTATATAATTAAGTTGAATCTATCGTTTTAGAATAACATAGTGTACTTATTTAATTTTAAAATTTTCCAGACTAACAAGTGTGATTCAGAGTATGTGTGAATATTCTTACAATACTTTGAAATATCAAAGCTTCGGTACAAGATCCATGAATAAATTTCATTATCTCAAAATGTTTCAATGAATATGCATAATATATAGTATATTCTATGGATTCCATTGATGTTTATTAATTGTTCGGGATTCTAGGAAAACTTTGGATTTACAGTATATATTATTTGAGGTTCTTTTAAATTTGTCTTCTATTATATATACTGGCGTATTCGTAGCAAGGAAGAAACAAGCTCTTAGTTGAATGCATTGAATTTACGTATATTACTTATGTTATATTATCTATTCTGGTGCATTTAGTTTAGACTAACATTTTGCACTTTTATAAATAATTATAGTTACAGACAAGTTTCACACAAAAAAATTTATCATTGAAGATTAGTTCTTCTGTCATTTTGGAACAAAAGAGCAAAACATTAATTTCGGAATTCCAAGCTTATGAATAATTCTTTTTTTATGATATAAAAGTAAATATAAAGTGAATTAAAAAACAATAATAAAACGGTTTTCACCAGAAAATTGTCGCTAAACTGGCAAATTTCTACTTTAAGCATTTTATACGAAATAATTTTTAATTAAAAGACGTTTAATAGGTTAGTAATCGTTTATTGTTATGCACTCATGATGATTATTTTCCCGCACTCATTTATCCATATATTGAAAACTCTCGTTTATTCATATATTGAACTTATATGATTAAAAAATTAAGCGCAGACATGATAATAAGTTTTCTTATGTTTTATGTGTTCTTATTTGCGTTTAAATCACGATATTTGTTCTCTTTGATTTCCTCAGTTATCCATGAGATAAATAATAATATATGTTTGTTTTTCATTATACATACTAATTAAAACATAAATATGGAAAAAAAAATTGCTTACTTTTCATTAAAAAATAATTTTATCGCAGAATAATAAGAATATTATTTCCAAAACTATCCATTCAAAATTGTGCATTTTATTTATAAATATTTATGAATTTGCTGATTTCTCCTTTTAAGCCATTCTAAGAAATTTAAGAATATTTTAGCCATGAAATGTAAAATAAATTATGTTATAGGTGTGTGATATTATACAGTAAATGAGTTTCATTAAAAGGTTTCACCTGTTTGACGTAATATAAATTTCGATATAATTAAAATGTGTAATTATTTGAAATCTTCTTTTTTTATTAAATGTGAGGATAATATATATATACATATATATATATATATATATATATATATAAAGAGAGAGAGGGAGAGAGAGATTTCTTCAGTTATTTATCTGTTAATAAAAAGACGTATAAAATATATAGCAATAAAATTATAATGTTATAAATAGTTTTATTCTAAACTACACGCAAACACAGTGATTTACTTTTCTTTGAACTATTGAAATATTACAAATGTATTAAACTTTAAAGTTTTATACAATGATCAATTAATCAAAATAATATAATTAATTAATTAATAATAAATCCACTCAGAATTGTCAAAATATGGTGTCATAAAAAGTGTATAAAATCATTGTAGCAAGATAAAATACCAGAAATCAATAATGTAAGTAAATATAATATTTCTTGGATGATTTTAATATTTTTGCCTTTTCTTGAAAATACACTTACAAATTATCTTTGATGTATTTTTTGTAAGCGATAAATTACAATTTTTTCCAGGTATATTATTTTTAAGCTTTATTCTATTATACAGTGTAATAAATAAAACACTTTTAAAGAGATTGCTCAACATACATAGAAAGGATACAATCAATGTAAATGCTTCTTCTAATTCAAAATTTCTACATAGTTTTACTACTTAAATTGATTTACTTATTCCTAAAATTAGATGTATCTAAGATCTTAGTAGATCTAAAATTATATTTTATTTAAAACACAAATCTCGATGCTATTTAGAATAATATAGAACCTTTAGAAGTAAGTGATTTACAAAAAGCAATTTAACTAAATTGTAAATGCGCATTAAATATTTCTACATTCAGAATATTCCTACTATACTAAGAAAGTATTTATAACCATTTTAGTAACAAAACAATGAGAGAATTCCCGTCATTATTTAGTATACCAGAATATTTTATACATTCAACGTTATCGCTAATGGCCATTATCATCTCATACTACCGTAAGTTTTATTTAAGTACCATATAGTACATTTCACATAAAAACGTTGCACAATTACATGCACTGCGTGAATAACAAAAAAATATATTGCATACAAAACGCCAAACTAAATGATGCACTATTCATTATATGCGAGTATGTTGACAGAATCAAAAAATATATGCTTTTATTTTTACAATCCTCAGTTCAGGATATATATTAAAGATAAGACTTTGAAAAGTTTTTTTTCTTAATATGCATAGAATATTTGTTTTACATCTAATTTTCTATTCTTAAATTTATAAAGGATTCTTAATATTTTGATACTTACATTAATGAGGGGTTAAAAGCACTTGTGGTATTAATGTAAGTAACAACACCATAAAAGATTAAAACAAACTAAACTCACCAAAGGTTATTTTCTGAGAAAATGTTTTAATAAAACAAAAAAGAGAATACCGCTACAATATATTTTAATACACTAATTCAATAGTATTAAATGCATACATCTAATTTGAACATATTCATTCACTTATTTTAAAATAAAATTTTATCATAAATGTGTTCTTTGCCTTAAAATTGACTTGAATTTAAATTAAAAGTATTTTTTACTTCATTAGGTTATGGTAAATATTATTTTGGAAACAACTTACATTTTAATAACTAATTGAATATTGAAATCGAACAGAAATATAAAAAGCTGATTTGACATTTGTATTACCCTTCATTTTCTAAGAACTTGATCGAAATAAACAAAATTTAAATTTTTGATAAAAATGACAATTTATATTAGTTTAAATACATAAATATTAAATATAATTTTAGTCAGAAATATATAGCAAACACAATAAAAAATATCCTCGTATGTAATAAAACGAGGATAAATCTATATTAAAATGTGTTTACATTTTCATTATTCTCTGTTCCATTTTACAAAAGTGCTTCAACCAAATCTTTTTACCTTCTAAAGCAGAAGAAGGATGGAGTACTTTGACAAATTTCTGCCACACCTACATTTTTTTTTTTTTTTTTACTGAAACTCATACCGAAAATAATCTTTGATAGCTTTTTAATTCAAAAGATTTGTTAGGAGCACTTTTCAAAGCAAGAGAGTAATCAAATTAACATCTAAATATAGTATTAACAAAAAAAAAAAATATTAAAAGAAATACATTTTCTTTCATATTAATGACCTTGTAACATAATGAATCTGAAAGAAATTAAAAAAAATAATTTTATTTTTACATCAGACTAAAATTATATTAATATCAGATCAGAGAAAATCCTAAATTGAATATGTAAGTCTTAAAAATCGTTGACTTGTTTTATCTGCATTTGTAATTAAAATGTTAAACATTTTAAACATAAAGTAGCTGGTTAAATATTTTTAAATTTTTTTGTTATTGAATTATACTATCATTTTTAACGTATTTCTGTTAGAAGATGATGATTAGATATAAAATAGTGCTAAAGTAAGTAGTTTACTCATTAAAATACTTTTTGAAATTAAATATATTGTACCAATTACTGATATTTTCTTTTGAAATGTGTAGCATGAGGCATACATAATAAGTTTACTTTAACAAATAAGCTCCTGCTAATTAAATGCAGCATTTTCGTCAGTGGTAATAAACATTTTTCAAAAAATGAATTGAAAAGTTGAATTAATAAAAAAAAAATTATATTTAAGTTTGAAAATAAATATTTTTAGAATTTTAACCGTAACGAAGTGTGACAGTTGATTTGGAATAGAAATACATTTTATTTCCAGGCTAAAAGTTTTAATTATTTGCAACTGGTGACACGGAGAAAACTTAGAATTTCATAAAAAAGTGAATAAAGAAACACATCTCATTATTTATATTTATTCATGCGTATTTATCTAATTTAATATTTGTAACTAATTATTCAATTAAATAGAATCATTTTTGTTTTTGAAAACTGACATGATCTTCATCACCACGTTTCCTTGAAGTTCTTTTAACAATGTTTTTACAATATAATTGATACACTTGTTTACTTTCAAATCTTAATAATGAGTGTTTTTCTTTCACTGGAGTACTTAAAGAATATTTGTTGTTTCGAATTATATATAATCACTCATTCCATAAGTAAACATGAATTCACTTTTCGTGATTTCTTACAAAAACAAATTAATTGACAATGAGGTTCCATTTCTCAGAATTTCTTAATTTATTTAAATGAACAGAAAACATGTTTTTCAAGACATCTAAAAGCAATTTTAACAAAGAAAACTAATTTTTTGATGAATTATTTAAAGGGAAAAATTGAATGTATGTTAAAGAAATTTCCAGAAATTTCAGAACAGGAGTTTAAAAAACGAATGTTATCTATAGAAAGTCGTTTTTTCCAAACCATATAAAAATATTAGCATCTTCAATAGCCTAAAATATATTGAGTTCTATATATTTTTCTATATATATTCTTACTTCTATATATTAATAATGATTTTAGATGGATCAAATGTTTTTAAAAAGGAGCATGATGTTAGTAAAATATTTTCAGGACAGACATTGTGTGTTTTAAAAAACACTTTTAATCTGAAGAGAAACATTTATATTTTAAATGATAACAGGAGCAAAAAAACCAGTCACCTGAGAATAAGAGGAGTTGAGCTTTGAAATCTTTTAAAATCTTGTCATTTCTAGTTATAATGATGGCAAATGAAGCTTTGAATAATTCACAAAATGGATTATATTCTGCAATGAAAGATGTGTTTACAGCAAAATTTATTGTTCAAAAATAATTTTTCCTTTCCTACTTTCTCAGAAAATTTGAAATGACGAAATTTTAATCTATTATAATTACTTTCATAGAATTATAATGAAGTTTGGTTTAAATTTAGGTTTTATAATGAACATTTCTCTCGTTTACTATCATTATATTTTTTCAATTTCCTCCTCATTCTTTTCTAGATAGCAGATGAATTAAATTTTATTTTCGGATAGAAAACGAAATTCTATAAGAAATTAATTCGCTCATTTTATTATCGATGGTAGATCAAATATATATATAAACTAAATATCATGGATGAAATATTGAAAAAAATTAAATAATTATAAGAGAAAAATTCTGTTAAGAAATTTATTGATACAAAGCGCCTTCGCACAATGCTGAATTTAATGAAACATTACAAGGAGTTTTATTTTAAGAATAATTCAAGATTAATTGCAACTTCAAATGATTAGTTGGAAGATTCTTAAATTTAAAGTAAGAAATATTTAGGATTTGACAAATTAAATTAAATCTTCAGATATGGAGGTTTTTCTTTCTACATAAAAGTCACACTTAATGTAGTTTTAAGAAGTACACACACAAAGATAGATAGATGGATGGATGGATTCACGTACTGCATTTATTTATTTTTTGAATTTTCTAACTTCATTAAGATAGTAAGAAATATATCAATATAAGATGTAATTCATAGTAAATATAAAAAAAACATAGAGTTATTTTTCCTGCGATTTATAGTCAATTTACTTCAACTAAAATTAAATTTATCTGTAAACATGAAATGAAATTTCAGTATATATATGAACATATTAATCTCGTATTATATAAGAAGGCACAATTCCCTAATTACCATTATTTAAAGAACCTGTTTAGCATTTTTTAAAATTTAATTTTTTTTTTTTTTTTTTTTTTTTTTTTTTTTTTTTCCTTTTTTTTTTTTTTTTTTTTTTTGAACGTTGCTGTAGTTTAAAACATCATATGGATCCATGAGACTATTACTGGAAGACGTGTTTAACTAAATGTGTGTTTAAACGCTGATATTATAATGGATGTTAATAAACATTATATAATTTTTTTAGGAGAAAAATGATTAAAATCGGTTTTTATTAATAATTCGTATTCTCAGATTACTTAATTTTCGATTTGATTACTATCCCTAGTGAATATTTTTGCACTTCATTAAAAATAATATATTTCTTTATATCATTATTAATTTTATGAAAAGTTGTTATTTGTGTATATAATGAAATTATTTTCCATATTTTTGTAAGAATATGCAATGGTGCGTTCAGAAAAACAAATTTAGTTAAAACTTTTATACGATTTATACAGAAATAAATTACTGAAATTTCCAAGGATAGATTTCCTGCTGTTTAACTTGAATTATTGGTTAATTGTATTTAAATTGATAGTCTAAAATATTATCAAAAAAAAATATTTGAATGATGATAAATGTTTCTTGTACTTTCAATATATTACATTCGTCATAGTATCGTTTTTCATTAAGCAATTAAATAAATTATACTATATAATACCCATTAGATACTAAAAGCAGATTAAAAATTGAAATCCTCTTTTGACAAAAAAAATCTTTAAAAATAGAATTATGCATTCATTTAACTATTTGAACACGGCACTTAGAATTGTTATAGCAAATCAAATTCAACCTATATTCTACCTAACATTTAAAAAAAAAATTACGTATGCTTAAAAATCAAAAAAAAATAAGGGGGAAATACATATTTTTTATTGAAAAGGATTCAGAATTATAATTTTAAAATTTTCGAAAGTTTAGTTCATTCATTTATTGTTTATTATAAGCAAAAGTTTATTTAAAAAATCTTGCGGAGGAATTTTTGAAGAAGTATATTCAGAACCACTTACTATAGTTTTAATTGAAAATATAACCCTCTCATATTAACATTTCTGATAAAATTAATAAATACGGTATGTGGATATTTTTTAAATTAGAAATTTATGCAAAGTTGTATGAAAATCGAAAATATTTATGACAACGTTATCGGATAGGCCTTATATAATTACCAGGACTTTCGATAATAGTTCAGAACTATTAATTTTTCGTATACTTAATTGTATCTAAAGAAAAATTCCTATGTGATCTCAAATGTATTGAAATAATTTATAAAATATAGTTGTGGTTTATTCGAATTTGAACACGTCTCAATTCTTACTCATGAGCAATGTAATGAAACTAATATTATAGCATAGCGATTAGTAGAAGAAAGGTTTGTCACTGCAGATTTACTTTTGAACGTGATTGTGCATGTTTGCCCTAGATAAGATAATTTGCTAGATAAGATGTTGTTCTAGATAAGATTATTTGCCTAATTTCTCCCTTTCAGAACACCCTAGGATTCTGAACGGAAGAAATGTTCTACCATATCAGAATGTTGATGTAGCTCATCAAATGGAAATAATTTGATATCAATTACCACCGGAAATTATTTTGCATCCCTATAAATCTACACCATTGAGAATATCAGTATGCATTTAGGCTAGAAGTGGACACAGTGAACAGTTTTATTCACTCCTTTAATTTGCTTAATGATCTGACTATGGAATACATTATCGAAACCTCCTGAAATTTTAATCGCTTTTCTACTTCCATATGCGGCCACAGTGTTCTAGTGGTCAAGGTCAAGGGCTTGCGTTGAGTCATGAGTTCGAACATTGATGCATCTAAAGACTAGCTGTGTAGCCGGAGCTGATGCAAGTTAAACCTTAAGAGGCTCAAAGTCCTCCCATTGCCATGGATGGAAGTTTTGAGGAGGAAGTGATAGCTCAGATGTCATCCTCGTCACTTGACTGAGGTTTAAACTTAAGATATACGTCTTCAAAAGCTCTCATGTTGCTTTTAGTACGATATTAATAAAAGTAAGCAATCAATTTACTTACATGTATACATTCTTACCAAACGACATTTGCTGCTCTTTGACAACTTCATTAAGTGTAATTTTATTATTTTTATATTTGAAATTTCTGTTTGCATTTAGGGAACATTATTCGAAGTTGCAAAGAATACGTTCCGTAATATATGAAAGCATTTGAATACACTTATTTATAGATAATATTTATATGATTTAAAATAAAATTTATTTCTACAAAAGAGGGAAAATAGCACGTTTGTATTTAAATATCGCACAGTACATATATTGTAAAATTATATCACTTCTCGAAACTTAAAAGTATAATGAAGGAATTATTTAATAAATGTTGGAAGAACTATATTTAATCAGTTAGATATACTCTTAAACTCTATTGTTCC
>BMAW01014543.1:56476-74248 GCA_019974015.1 Nephila pilipes
TAATAAAAAAAGAAGATTTCAAATAATTACACATGTTAATTATATCGATATTTATATTACTTCAAACAGGTGTAACCTTTTAATGAAACTCATTTATTAATGTTTACATCATTAATCATAATATCACACACCTATAACATAATTTATTTTACGTTTCATGGCTAAGATATTCTTAAATTTCTTAAAATGGCTTAAAAGGAGAAATCAGCAAATTCATAAATATTTATAAGTAAAATGCACAATTTTGAATGGATAGTTTTGGAAAGAATATTCTTATTATTCTGCGATAAAATTGTTTTTTAATGAAAAGTAAGCAATATTTTTCCATACTTATGCTTTAATTAGTATGTATAATGAAAAACAAACATATATTATTATTTATCTCATGGATAACTGAGGAAATGAAAGAGAACAAATATCGTAATTTAAACGCAAATAAGAACACATAAAACGTAAGAAAACTTATTATCATGTCTGCGCTTAATTTTCTAATCATATAAGTTCAATATATGAATAAACGAGAGTTTTCAATATATGGATAAATGAGTGCGTGAAAATAATCATCATGAGTGCATGACAATAAACGATTACTAACATATTAAACATCTTTTAATTAAAAAATATTTCGTATAAAACGCTTAAAGTAGAAATTTGCCAGTTTAGCGAAATTTTGCTGGTGAAAACCGTTTTATTATTGTTTTTTAATTTACTTTATACTTACTTTTATATCATAATCAAAGGCAAAAAAAAAGAATTATTCATAAGCTTTGAATTCCGAAGTTAATGTTTTGCTCTTTTGTTCCAAAATGACTGAAGAATTAATCTTCAATGATAAATTTTTTTGTGTGAAACTTGTCTGTAACTATAATTATTTATAAAAGTGCAAAATGTTAGCCTAAACTAAATGCACCACAATAGATAGTATAACATAAGTAATATACGTACATTCAATGCATTTAACTAAGAGTTTGTTACTTCCTTGCTATGGATACGCCAGTATATATAATAGAAGACAAATTTAAATGAACCTCAAATAATACGTACTGTAAATAGAAAAGCTTAAATTTTTTCTAGAATCCCGAACACTTAATATACATCAATGGAATCCATAGAATATACTATATATTATGCATATTCAATGAAACATTTTGAGATAATGAAATTTATTCATGTATCTTGTACAGAAGCTTTGATATTTCAAAGTATTGTAAGAATATTCACACATACTCTGAGACACACTTGTTATTCTGGAAAATTTTCAAATTAAGTAAGTACACAATGTTATTCTAAACCGATAGATTCAACTTAATTATATAAATTTAATTCAAATATGTTTACTATTTCAGTGAAGTATTATCACTTAAGAATGTGCTACATTTATTAAGCAAATGTTTGTTCTGATAAAATTAGGAGAAAATGGAGGCAATCACAAATAAAAAACCCTGTTGCTTTAATAAAATCAAGTTTAATATTCTTGCGGTGATGGGATACAAAACAAGAGTGATTTGAATGATGTACTTGTTTTTTCCTACGGTATGAATTCGATAAAAGTTCGCAAAAAAATTCGAAAAAGATTACAAAAATTATTGTATATTATCGAAGAGTAATTAATTGATTTATTTTCTTTTAATAAAAAAATAGGTCATAAATTTCTATTATGTTTTCTTAATTGTGCGCTTTTATTATTCTTATAATTAAGCCTACAATTTTTTTAAAAACAGATTTAAAATCAATATAATCAATTTAATTTTTATCAACAAGGTTAAAGGAAAACGAAATATTTCTTATTCAACATTATTTTCGAAAGTTAACTTTATATGTGATACCTTTCTAATAAATTCATTATATGCATGGAATTTTGTAGGGCACTATTAGTTCTTGATTATGAATGTCACAAATAAATGACAATAATAATATTTCATATTAAGTAAGGATTATAGAGGTGAGAATTTTAATTTTAAGGAATAAAAGGAATAAAGTAATGACAACACCACATAATAAGAATATAATTATCTAAATTCTTAGATCATAATGTTTTATATGAAATGGAATAAATCATATGCGGAAAAATAAATTATTATATGTAAAAGGGTTTTAAGTAAAATATTCATTTAATTATTGAGAAACAAAATAAAATCTCCAAAATCCGAATTACGTAAAAATGAGAAAATTCAACTTGTTTAAACATTTCTTCTCCTTTCGACATTGCGAGCAGTCTGTGTTTATTTTCGATCATTTCGTGTGCAGAATAATAGAATAGAAACAAAATTAAGTTTTCTGGAAAATTTTCCATTCGAGTTTTTTTTTTACTTTATTTTTTATTTTTTATTTTTTATTTTATCTCTGCAATACAAGTCCCAATAGAGAAAAAAGAAGAGTAATGCAACGTTCTTGCGTTTATTTTACACCTTTTCTCAACAAGTGACAGAAACATGTCAAATTGTGAAAATCAGATTCTTCTTATGCTGTTAACTTTGAATGCTACTCAGTAGAATACAAATTTTAAAATGCTAGAAATCTGAATACGTTTTGTTTTCAGTATTACTTTGTCTTATTTTACTTTTTCTATTTCTACACTTTTTTTAAGATTTCACAGCGTACTTTCACTTTGAACCGATTTAGAAAGACAAGGAATTATTTTTCGTAAACTAAAAACCTTTGTGTTCGCTTTTCATTCTTTATTTAAATAGTTATCATTGTGTTTACTAAAATTTTCTAATCAACTACTTAACACTTAACATAAAACTAGTTAAAAAAATAATTCGGTAATTACAAGACCGAAGTTATTATTTAAGCGCCATATTAAGTTTATCAACATTGCATTTTTGTAAATAGCTTATTAAATGTATATCCCCCAATTTCTTTCACTTCCATCTACTGCTAGACACCACTTTCCCTCATCAACCTAAAGTTTTTAACAAAATTTGATGCCATGCTAATCTGTAAAAAGGGTATGAACATCTCTCGAATTGATGCCGTCCATATAAATAATATGATTTTAATAACTATTAATATAAACAGTATTTATTATATTTTTTAAATACAGTAATCTAAAAAGAACTTTGAATTAACGTTTTGTATTGCCTAAAAATTCGCCAGTTCTTATCCCTACAGCATAACTGGTCAATTGAAAAGTCCCCAGCCTGACACAAAGATGGCACAATTAGAATTAAATCCATTATGTTTTTTAGATAGCCCTAAACCTCAAAAGATGCGTGTATAAATTTGACAGCTGTCGGATCATTAGTAGGTGAATTATAGCATTTTGAGTGAAGCAACTTTTGTTATTGTGAAAAAAAATGGATAAAAAGGAATTTCGCGTGTTGATAAAATATTGCTTTTTGAAGGGGAAAAAATACAGTTGAAGCAAACAGTTGGCTTGATGCCGAGTTTCCGGACACTGCCCCAGGAAAATCAACCATCAAGGATTAGTATGCTAAGTTTAGACGTGGTGAAATGAGCACCGAAGACGGTGAAAGCAGTGGACGCCCAAAAGAGGTTGTTACCGACGAAAACATTAAAAAAATCCACAAAATGATTTCGAATGACCGTCAATTGAAATTGAATGAAATAGCAGACACTCTAAAGATATCAACTGAACGTGTACATCATATCATTCACGAATATTTGGGTATGAGAAAGCTCTGTGCAAAGTGGGTTCCGCGCGAGCTCACTTTTGAACAAAAACAGCGACGAGTTGATGATTCGGAGCAGTGTTTGAAGATGATCAAGCGTAATAAACCCGGGGTTTTGCATCGATATGTGACAATGGATGAAAGATGGCTCCATCACTTCAGTCCGAAGTCCAATCGTCAGTCATTAGAGTGGACTGCACACGATGAACCCGCTCCAAAGCGTGGGAAAACGCAACAGTCGGCTGGCAAGGTTATGGCGTCTGTATTTTGGGATGCGCATGGAATAATTTTCATTGACTACCTTGAAAAAGGAAGGACCATCCACAGCAACTATTACATAGCATTATTGGACTGTTTGGAGGACGAAATCGTCGAAAAACGTCCGCAATTTAAGAAAAAGAACATGCTGCTTCACCAAGACAATGCACCGTGTCAGAAGTCAGTGAAAACGATGGCAAAAATCCATGAATTGGGTTTCGAATTGCTTCCTCCTCCACCGTATTCTCCAGATCTGGCTCCCAGTGACTATTTCCTGTTCTCAGATCTCAAAAGAATGCTCGCTGGGAAAACATTTTTGTCGAATAAAAAGGTGATCTCTGAGACTGAGGCCTATTTTGAAGCAAAAGACAAATCGTACTACAAAAATGGCATTGAAAAGTTGGAGGATCGCTATATTCAGTGTATCACACTTGAAGGGAATTATGTTGTATAAAAAAACTACTTTTGCCAAAAAAATGTGTTTTATCATGGTAGGTCGGGAACTTTTCAATTGTCCTGTTATACTAGATGGATAATTGATCAAAAGGTGTGTGAAATGCTTCTTAACAAAAGAGATATTGCATATATTTAAAATCGAAGAATTGATAGATTATGGGGTTGGCAATGGGCAACACCGTGTATTAAAAAATATCACACTGTGACAAATAGTTATAAATAGTATATAGATACATAAATGTATATAAATATTTTTCTTTTTAAAATAAGCGTTTTTTCCTTACGTTACATTTAAAATAATATATTAGAACAAATATAAATCTCTATATCTTTGCTCAATATTTGTATATGTGCACTTCCAGCTTCAGGGAAGTACAATATCAGATAATCTTTTGGTTTTCTTAAAGGCATTTTGCTTTGTATAGGTATTTTACAGAAAATTTTAATGTTACTCTTATGTGTCTTTGACAGACTCGCCATTTATACCTATTAAAGTAAAATTTATGAACATTCATGAGCAATTATTTGTAAATTGAACGAATACTTTTCCTACAATTGTGTTTATTTGAGGATGAATTCTGATTTATTTTATTCATGAAATACAAGTATTAAGCAAATCACTTTTTCTTTGCAAACTTATGTGTTATAAGGTACCGGTTGTTATAATTAAAGTTACATTATTTTGAGGCCTGTTGAACCTGTTCCGCTTATCGGATTTTGATGAAATTTGGAATATATGCTATATAGACCATGGAGAAAATGATTTTTGCAATAAAAAAAATAAGTACAAATTTTGACCACCCGTTGGCTATTATCAAATATTCCTTACATAAATCCATGTAATCGTTCAGCGTGCATTTGTCATCGTTAATCATGCCCTTAAAAAAAAGATCTAACTTTGTAACACCCGACAGACCCGGGCGTCCTGTTGTGCCATCACTAACTTCAAATATTAAATACTACGACACAAATAATTGCAGAACCACCAAAACAACTTTCACAATTTATTAGTATATATTTACTATGACACCAATACTTATGCTCTCCAGGTTTAAGTTTTCTAACACCTTAGTTCAACCCACCAATAATAATCTAACAGACTCTTACCAATATCTCTTATCGACTGCAACTCCGAATCTGGAACAACTGCTGAAAATACTAGATCGAATCCCTTTTCCCGAGTAACCCTTACTCGCACCTCAATACTAGTCTGTAATTCCGCCTTCCTCTTATATAGCACTTAGACTTCACCTCCTCTCACTACAATGCCTCTCTGATCCTCCTTCAGATGGAGTTTATATAATTCTTAATTCAACCGCTTCACTTCATTCCTAACTGCTTTACATATTAATGTTCTTCATCACGTTTCATTTTTGGTTGGGCAAAGGTTGTTTGGTGAAAGCAATCAATTTCAATTGAAAGTCCCCAAGGTTAGTGAAGAGAAACCGCGAATAGCCCAATGTCACAAATTTACTGGTAAAACACTTTTATCAGAAAAGCGGCAACCACTTAGCTGCTCTGCATGAATATCATCGTTTAAAGGATCTGCGAAAAGGCCTCATATTGAAGATTGGTTTGAGGAAGATGTTCATGAAATTTGAAGAGACTGGAGATTTGGATGTGTCGCCCAGACAAGGACAGAAACCGGTTGGAATTGAAACTGTAGATGAAGTCACTGCTGCTGAGGTTGAAGGAGCCTCCAGTTCCATCTATTCTTCAGCAAGTGGTCGATCAGTGTCACACAAGTTGGAGATTCCGTATACGACAATACAAAAAATTATGCATTGCATTTTAAAATGGTATCTGTGTAAGTTACCCGTGATGCAAACGCTGAAACCTCTAGACCACAAAACACGCCTTGAGTTTGCCTGCCAATTTTTGGCGAGAATGGAAGCTGAAGACACTTGACCTTGGAAAATTCTTTATTCAGATGAGGCACACTTTTATTTAGATGGAGCTGTGAATAGTCAAAATGGCCAAACATGGGGTGCTTCACGTCCTAATGTTCTGCATCAACAACCACTGAATTCTGTTTACGTGACTGCTTGGTGTGGATTTAAATTTGAACTTATCCTAGGACCTTTTTTCTTTCAAATTCTCGTCCCACAAGGTCCTAAAAGATGCTCTGTCAAGAGTGCACGATGCAGTGAACTCTTTCATCAGCAGGTCATTCCTGCTTTATAGGAACGACAATGTTTGCAAACTACTATTTTATACAAGATGGATCAACTCCTCACATTGGGCCACAAATCAAAGAACTGCTTATTGCTAACTTTGGTGATATTCATGTAATATCCAGACATCTTCTGGATGCATGACCTTCTCGTTAACCCAAATTAAATCCCTGGGTACTCTGGGTTTAAGGATTTCTAAAAGTCCGTAGTTATAGAGGAGGAATAAGGACTTTACCTGATTTGAAAGCTAGCATTATACGCCATGTGGCTGAAATTCTTAGTGATTTGCTTTGCGCTACCATTGAAAACGATATAATGTACTTTCAACACCTTATTGATGTCAATGGAGCACATATTGAGAATAATCTGTAATTGAATAAATTCTAATAATTCTAACATATTTTTTTATCTTCTTTGGGCACCACATTTCCTTCCAGTTGTAAAAATTTGAACTATTCTTTTGTAGCAGAAACATTTCTCTCATGGGCCATATAGCTTATATTCCAAGTTTCATCAAAATCGATTAAGCAGAACGGGTTCTACAAGCCTCTGAATAGTGTAACTTTAATTATAACCACCCGGTATAATATCTGTGCATTATATGAAAATGAAATGGTCTTACAACTTACCATGTATGTTTTATATAACTACTTAATAAGGAAAAATTCAGCTGTATAATTGAATTTTAAATCTTATAAACATATGTAATGGTTTTCAGTTACAATTTGTAAAGTTTACTGAAATTTGAGGATGTGTATTATTTTTACGTATTGTAAATATTTTTTGACTTTACGAAGTCATATATTAATATTTTAGTGCTTTTATGGTTTGATTAGTAAGTCGTTAGTAATTTTAAAGAGACTGATATTACATATAAAACGCTCTTTCGATATTTAAGAGTGAGGTATTGCACTTTTCCAGTTCGCACATATATAATAAAGTCCATTTTACAAATTATTATGAACCGAGTTGGTCATATTATATAAATTTGGAAAATGCTTCGTTTGTTCTTATTAATGTCGCATTAGCAGCACCACAAGGGCTATTGGCAACAGAACATGTAATTTTCAGCCTTCTCCAAATCTCGAGAATGACAACTGAGTTGGCTCCTCCTTTCCTAACTTCCATACCATGCCAACGGGAGGTCTTTGAGCCATGAAAGATTTAACGTGTATTAGCCCTGACTACACGGTGGGTATTTAGTGGCATCAAGGCTAAACCTACGACTAGAAGGGAAACTTCTGGCCACGTGTTGGCTGCCATAACCACTAGGCTACCTCGGTCATTTAAATTTCGAAAAATACACAACACTTACCAAAGCATTTTTTCAAAATGATGCGTCAGAAATTGCACTGTTTTCTCATCATTTTTATAAAAAAAACTTCCCAAAAAGTTAAATGTGGTAGTATTTAACCTAAACCATATCCCTCCCCCTTTTTTTCAATATATAGAATGGAATATGATGATCAATTCGCACAGTTAACGCTACAGATTAAACTAACGATTTTGGAGTGTTCTTATCCTGGGATTGTAAGTATATTTCTAAGAGTTGAAATTATTTACGAAGTTTTTAATCAATGCATCGAGAGGAATAATCTGTCTAATTCACTTAATAAAATTGTTTTTTGTGTACTATCTTCGAATATACAGTTAAATTAGAAGTTTCTCTAACAGTCAAATTTGTAACGACTAAAATGAAAACTGTATTTATCAATGATAATTTTCTATAAAAATATATATGCAAATATATATTAAAAAGAAAAACTACTAAATATATGACAAGTTGAAAATTTTGACATGGGTAGAAATATTTAGAAATATTTTTGCATTTTGAAGAATAATATATCCCTTCTAAAAATTAAAAACTTTCGATTTAATGTGCACTATGTTGCCCTCTAATGAATGTTGATGTAGATAGGATATCTTTTTCTAATACCAGCTAATCTGAATTTAGTGAGCTATGGAAGAAAATTTAGACTTGTACCAAAAAAATGTCATTTTACTAAAAATGTAATTTTGCTTATTAAAATTTACGTACATTAAAAATATTAAATTCACTCATTTTGTTATTTTAAATTAACAATGTAACTGAACGGAGAAAGATCGATATTTATTTCACAATTGAAATCTTCGTTTATATTGATACGCCTTAAACTATTTTTGTAATAAAAAAATTATTTACTATGCAATATCACTAATTGCAGACCATAGATAAACACTAAGTGTGAGATTGACAAGAGAGCAAAAGCCCCAGAGTCAGACTGAGTGAGTTTTGTTAAGCTGTTAATGTACTAAACAGAATGTTTTATTAAAAGAGGAAAATATACTTGCGTTTTCTTGGTATCATATTCAAGAATGAATAGAGGGTGATTTGTTCCGTCTTTATTCTTGAAAACATTATGAAAATGTTTTTTTTTTTTTTTTTAAGTTTCTTAAAAATTTCAGAAAAAATATTTTTTTTTTGTTAGAAGTAAGCAAATAATTTGCAAGTTCTTATATGCATTTTTTTTTTCAAACGTTACTTCCTCCCTTTATTTGTTTGTAATTCTACAGAGACTAAGTGGAGGATCAGGTTAAATAACTCCATGGGAGGGTCAAGCATAATCTGAACCCCACACGATGTAACAGCCCATTCTCTAAAGATTTAACCAAAGCCACGCAACCGCTGTGAAGGAGCAGTTGACCAACTTCCAACAACAGACAAAAACACCAATAACACAAATGTTTTATCCATGTGATTGCTGTTAATCAACCACGTCTTAAAAGAGGAAAGTAATAGAAGAATTTTTCCCAGCAGATGTTTGCAATTGGAAAGACAGGTCTTTTCATTACCAGTTGCTGTTATTAAGTAGATCACTTTAGGAATAACTTAACACAATAAAGTAAAATTATTGAAGTGTTAATTACACTCAACAATTCAGTTTTAAAATGTTTATTCATAGTAGAATGCTTTTGAATTTGAATATTCATACCGTGACCCATTCACATTAATTTGTTATTCCCGGTTCCTATTTACCTAGTAGTGTATTAATAAGACAATTCATTTAGTTTCTTGGATTCTTTAGAAAAGGGAATAGATTCTAAATGAAAAAAAAATGTATCTCTGATGAAAAAGTTTCACAGGAAATTTTGCTTAGCTTTTTGAAAAAAAATCTCTTTTTGCATAAAATTGTCCTTTTTTTTAACAAAATTTAATTTTTCTTTCTTGTAGATATAGAAAGAAGGCCATTCTTTACTGAGTGAGTTTTTGTTCGAAAAATTATTTTCATATATTAATTAAGATAAAAATAGGGAATATTTGAATTTGGCACTAAAAAGTAAATTGATTAATGATTTTACTCTTAATTAACTGATTAAATAAATGAAAAAAAATCTGAATAAAAAATTTATGAAATTTTAACGCTAAATAAATTGAAAATCAATTGTGGTATATAAGTTTCTCAATAGTCCATATAATATATTTTTGTGAAAGACATTTCTGAAGGTAATATATGTTTTGTATCTTTTTACATTCTTATGAAAACAGATGGTCATTTGAACATGTAGAATATAAAGAACTAAATTATTGAATACACAAAGTGAAGTAACTAAAACTAAAAGCTAGCATCACACTTTAGCCATGTTAATGATAGAAAATGCTATACAGTTTGACATAAAAGTTCATTGAGTTTATGAAATATAATCATCTTATCTTATATTGATGAATTAATTCTATTAATTTAATATTCTATCTTTCATTATATTTGTATCATCGCAGGACGATTCATACATACAAATTTCCTGTAAAATTAAAGTGTTTAATACCAACATAAATAAATAACTTTGTGCATTATCACATTATAAACTGTTTATTTATATTGATTAAAAATAATCATAAATATAAAAATATGCTTTAAAGAAATACTCAAAACTAGCAATATTTGACTTTTGCATAAAATGTAATAAGGATGGGATTTTTTTTTTTTTTTCATCTCGTAAAATCTGATAAAAATGTAAAGAGGAAATAATACCCGTTGTTAAACCTTATATGATTTTACAAAGCAGTTCTCAAACAAAAACTTAAGTGGAATGAGATTTTATTAATGAAGTTAAAATGGTTTGAATACTACTGCCTCCAAATCTGATATTTAAGAAAATAATTTTAAGCTAAAGATTATAGGGAGAACTAAGGCAATATATTACCTACGGAGCAACCTTTGAAGACGTCCTATTGTTGGACTTGGTAATTTTTAAAAATAAATTCCCAAAAAAGAATTAAACTTGGTACTTTGAGAGAAGCTTAGAGCACCTACCTAGATTCCCACACCATATACTATTATAGGTTCAATATCATATAAATACCATAATTTATATCCATATATATGTATATAAATTATGGTATTTAATTTTTGAAACAGGAAACTTCACCTAAGGAAACCCTTTTAAAATTTAATAAAATACGATATATTTTTCTATTAAGATAGTTAACGTAAACCGTCGAAGAGTGTCAACAGCTATTCAGAATAATTTAATATTTTTAAAATTTATAAATTTCAAAGCAGGAATTATTTAATTTTAAAATAAATTTCTATTGAAGGGGCTCTCACAATGATCTACCTCTTTCTGGATTAAATGGTATTTACACAGAAACAAGGTAGTTTTCTTAAATGAGATCTTAAAACATAGCCATGGTCGATATTCAATAATAAAAGTAATTAAGAAATGGATATTATGCTCAATATTTTTTCTGATATTTAGGGGGAAATAAACGCTGTATCATCCATATAAGCTTGAAACAAAAATATATCGCAGTCAGTATATAGAATTGAACTAAAAATAGAAATTATAGGGAGTGGGTGCAAGCACCGATACCTGTAGACAGTTTTGAGTAGTTATATACTTTATCATGAAGTTAGTATTAGAAAATATAATATGTTTATTAAAATGAAAGAATAATTCAGCGTTTGAAAATATAGTTTAAAATGAAGGATTTCTATGCACTATAGGAAGAATAGACAAAGTTATATTAACTGAAGCAGCTTTGATATGGATTAACGTAACGGCTATATGTTCTGTAGGTCATTTGTGTTTGATATGTGAAATCTGATAGAGAATCATATCATCATATTTGAAAGATTCTTTTTAATCCAAATTGAGGTGGATTTATTATATTCTTTTGATGAATCCAGAAATATAATCTATTGACAGAAACATGCTCAACGATTTTCCCTATAGTTTGGTAACAAACAAATTGAACTATACGATTCGACGGATATAATGAGTTTTTACTAGGTTCAAAGAGGAGTATCAATTGAGCGTCTTTTATATTTTTTGGGGAAAAGGAGTACTGCACAAATAACTATATAAATTTGACTAAAAGTTACGAAAATTAGAAAAGTTATGTCTCCATTATCCGAAGTCCAAAAAAATCAAGGAAGAGAGGTTTCCCATCGCTGAGATGTCAAAGTATCTAGAATACCTCATCGGTAGAAACTCCAGGAAAACGTATGGATTTTTCAAAGATCAAATTAAAATTTCATTGAATTTTGGAAAAGAAAATACATTAAATATATTTCTGATTTTGAAGGCTATCGGCTGAACAAAAGTATAAGATCTTTTGGTCGAAAGTTCAGGGTCTTGCTAGAAGCAGTACTGAACTTCAGGGAACTTCAAGGTTTTGTTATTGGAGATGCAGAAGAGCTCCTGTGTCTTATGTTCATAGCTCCATGAATTTTCAGTTTATGCAAATATCTTTATTTTTTTATATTTTAATTGTAGTTTGTGAATTCCTACGGAAGAAAAATTATTGTGAACTCAATATATTATTTTTCTCTAAAGAACATTTTTTTTTTTTACTTTAGAAAATTTTTAATATAATTCAGCCAGGAGAAATCTGGAATATTGAGCACCCATTACAAAGAGTTTTAAGGAAGACTGACTGGATATTTGAAATCAATAAGGTAACAAAATCATACAACTGATAAGTATTCCGAATATTCCTTAATCTAATTCTACTGATTGAATAAATTTGTAACAGTAGAAAAACTGCAGAATTGGAACTCTACTAGTTTAAGCAGTAGAGTTCTATTGTTTGAATTCCTAATTCTACAGTTTTAATAATATTGAAGTTGAATTACTTAATTTTTGTCAGAAATGTATTGATACTGTATTTAGTTTTTAAATAAAATTTGGAAATATTTAATTCACATCGCAGAGGCATTCTCTCAAACCGATGATCCCTCAAAGAAGGCAATTGGCTAAGGAAAAATTAATTTTGAAATAGGTCAAATAATGGGGATGACATTTAAACTAGAATCTCCTCTCCAAACTTCTATACAATACCATAAGTGTACTTGGGAATTTTACAGATTTAACATGCATTCAGCCCGCTACATGTCAGCTTGTTAGTGACATCTTGGTTTGAAACCTAACTTGACTAAAATAACACCGGCCATAAGCTCGCGATAATGACCATTATACTAACGAGGCCACATTTTTAAAAGAATAATATAACATTTTAATAAACCAATTTAATTTACCAATTGTATTTCATGACTTTTAACGGACACAGCAAACTGGCCATGTTTTTATTCCATTTACAATGATTTGTATACCATTCCATTAAACGCAAACTAGATTATTCGAAGCAAATATCGGAAAACTATGCATACAGAGGAATAAAAATTGTTTTTATTTTAAACTTTAATTAAAGAGGAAACAAAATTGAAAAGAATATGTATGAGTTCATTAAACACTATTAAGCATTAGAATTATGTAACTGTTTAGAGAATTAAAGTCTTTAATTAAGTTCAGTGTAACGATTGTGTATTTCTAATGTAATTCTAATAAATTTCTTTAAAAATTACGATCCAAACTCATAAAATTTGTAAATATTGATTTATTTTTGTTTTCCATTATATTAAGTTGTATTTCACTTCAGCAACTTTTCTCTTGTTGCACAATTCCAGGAATTTCACTTTAAGATTAAAAATATTTTAACTGATGAAGATTTCTACAGGTAAGAAAATCAATAGATAAAGAAATAAAATCAATGAATTAATAAGGGAAATATATGTATGTTTCATGCTCAAAATTCTAAGTCGATAGTTAGGAATTGAAACAAAGATGAAAATATTTCGAAGGAGCAACTCATGTTTTCTGTTCCACTTTAACTCAAAACAATTATTGCTTTTGAAGGATAAGCATTTCAGACTTAACTTAAGTAAGCATTATAAAGACGAAAAGAAAAATAATTAATTTTCTATATAATTAAAATTTTCTCAAAAATAATAATCATTTTTCCAGAATGTTAATAATGCGAAACGTGCACATATTAAATTTTTTCATCACAAACGTTTTGCAAGAAATGACAGGAAAAAAATGCAAAAACTAGTTTCTACTGCAATATTCAACTGAATAATTATCAAGCATTTTACTTCAAATAAAATAGCTCTTCACTAATTCATACCTTCCATACTCACGAAGAAAAAAGTCAATACAATCTTAAGTATAACAGTGGAAAGCCAAATATAGAAATTCGCCATCAGATTGCAGAAACAAGCATTTAACATGCAATATTCTATTGGAATGGGTTAGAAAACCATTACTTTCGTAAATGATCCCTCGAGATGGAAAAAGGGAGAAAAAGAGTTCCGTCGTTCTTCCAGATTTAGATTATGCCCAAATATCGATACTCTTAACTATTCTGAGGAAAACATTGCTCAAAATCATTTATTATGAATGTGGTAATTTAGAAATGATGTATTAGAATAAAATATAACTGAAATGAGTTTGAAAATTGGATGTATATTGCAATTATATATACCATCTCTATGAAGTCTTAGAAAATAATTAAATATTTAATACTGTAGATGTGTTTTCAAAGAAGTAAACTTGCTCATTTTTTTCATTTAACAGGTATTTCACATTTACATCGTGAATGTCCTATAACTATATTCCTCGTAATTTGAAACCTAGGCTTAATATTAAAAACATCCTTCCCTAAGGTTTTCATAATGACTTTCTAATAATATACATATTCTTTGAAAATATCATAAAGAAGCATATAATTCATTTAATCATAATATTACTTATAATTCTTGGTTATTCGAGTAAGTTTCATTTATGGATATTAAATCTAATATATATATATATATATATAAACTCTTTGAACTTACTATTTGAATATCGATATTAGTCATAGAATTAGTTTCACGACAAATAATTTATTTAATTATAGATTATAGAGGAAATTCAGGTTACAAAATAATTATTATTATTAGACCCTAATAAATTTAAATTGACGACCTAGTGAATTTAAATTGTATATGCTGCTATTATATCCCGCAATAAGATAATATAAATTTATAAAACATAAGAGTAGAACAAAAATTTTAAAAAATATTTTTTTTTACTATTAAGGTACACGAACACGTTCGGAGTACTTTTTTTTAAAAACATTATTTAGAGAAAAATTTATACCCTTTTAAACTTCAGTTTCAATGTAAATAAGGTATGTTAAACTGATATTTGCAATAAATTACTTAAGTTTCACAAAATTAGCAAATTTATAGAGAATTTTGAAGAAATTTTAGAAAATTTTCAAAAATGCTACATGAAAATGTATTCACCTAATTTATGTAAATTTAGTATCAAAATAAACCTTATACATGTACCTAGGGCTGGGCCTAAAATATTATGGCTATTTAAATAAATAAAAATTTCAGAGCCAGTCGAAGAGCTATTACAAGAAATTTACCATATTTTACAACGTTGTTATACGAATAATAGGCCATAATTTTAAAAATATTCTTATTATGAACATTATTTTAGACCAAGCCCTAGACAACATTATGAGAAAAAATAATACCAAGTTTCAAAGAAATTTATCAGTAATATTTTGAGTTATCATTTTTGGAATTTTCAAAATATGCGAAAAAACTGATTTTGAGAAAAATGCATTTTTAGTACAATTTATCATATATTTTCTATATACACACAATCACTTACTTAAAATTCACCAGTTTTATAGCTGACACCTTCTCTTTGCTCATTTTTAACCATTTTTTTCTTTTTAGCTAACCTATTTTTTTTTCTGGCAACTTTTACCGTTGAAAAAGAATGTCGTTTAGATTCTGTGACTCGAACTTCATCTAGTTCTGCAAAAACCTTTTAATGTAAATGCACCAATAGGCACATTGAAATGTTTCAATACATCCAATAATCCTTGAAATCCCTTATTAAATTGAATTACTGCCATATATCCTCCTAATCGCAGTGTTGGTAATGCAACAAAGACGTCTTTTGGAATGAATTTCCACAAAATTCCATTGAAGCACTCATTTGCATTTTGAGTTTTTCCTGGTAAGCATTTCTCCAATAGGCTTTTGTCGCATAATTTCATATATATTGGTTTTATAATGTTAACCAGATTTTGTGGAAGTCCTTTAGACTTGTCCTTATAGATTTGTTTATTGAGTGATACAGCTCGTTGATATTTGCACCAGCTATCCGGTCCAACAGGGCATTGGCCGTGCATTGGTTGTTTTGCATTTGAACAACAGTGAAAAAATGCTGCAATTACTGCACGTTGCATACCTTCTAAATTATTCACATTGTCACGGATAGCTATGCCATAATAATTTTGCAACTTATCGATGAAGGCATCTGTCAGTTTTCCCCGTCCTCCAAGCCCTTTTCGTGTTGATTTCAATTTTCTAAATCTTGTTCCAACACGTTTTTGTATATGTCCTATACATTCATATTTTGTAACGGTATTCTGGCCATAAATATTTTTCACAGCATCATACGCTTTGGAGTCACCATCTCCAAAAAAGCTTACATATTGTAATTTCCTCATTTCAACCGAACGTTCAAAAAGGCGATATACGCCAACAGGTTCCATAGCACCAGATGATCCTGTATGCTTTGCACAGTTATGAATGGTTTTTAATCCTTCATTTTTTGAATCGCAAAGTCTACATACTTTAGACATGAATTCAATGTCTAATACCTTCCCTGTATCTATTGAAATAACAGAGACACATCCATTCAAGGATGAATATCCTCTGCGTTGCCAAGTTCCATCAACCGACACACCACATTGAGATAATTCAGAATCATTTTCATTACCTCTAATTTCCAAAGCAGCTTCATTCATAGTATTACATGCTACGTAGCTAGCAGCAACTTCAAGTTTTTTCTCAAGGAAACCAAATGCTGTCTTTGAAGGAACATTTATATTGATGGCGGAACAAAGTTTTTTGGCCGCAGAATATCCTTCGCCAATGACTCTCATACCAAAAACAAATGCAAGATTAATATTATACAATTTGTTTTTTTTATCAGATGAACAAAAAGAGAAGGAATAGTCACAGTTTTCACATTTTAAAGTCATGTTCATGGCTAATCCAAAAACAGATTCTTGCATTACATTAATACTTCTTTTAAAACATACAGGACAACATAATAAAGAAATTACATGACTGAAAATTCCTAAGTTAAAAATAACATTTTTTTCATCATTTTCAGTAACATCTGAAGGTTTGAAAGAATTCATCAATTTTGTTTCACTGGCAGTTGAAATATCTTTACTAATTTTTTCATTCTCTGGAACTGGAACTTTATTAGAGTACCTATTTCCTTTGAACTGTCTTTTACGAGAATAACTTTTATTTCTGTTATTTCCCATAGCTGTAAAAATACTAATACCAGAAAGAAAATTCAGTATTGTTTCAAATAAAAAGTAATAAGTTTTATTATGCAACTACACAAGCACAGTTGTCAACAAATCAAGCTGTATGTAAATAAAACAATTATTGCCAGATTTCCTTAAATTCTACGTCGTCAGACACTAGCACAATGCTTAATTATTTTAAATAGTGCATCAAATGTTTTCTAAATTTATATTAAAAATAAATATGGTATTTTAATTCTGTTTGACATCTTTAAAGGGCATTTAAATGCTGACTTCCGGTCATTTAAATACCCACATCCGGTTTTTTGAGCTTTACTAATTCTTTAATATCTTGGCTTTTAAGTGACGTAGAAACAAAATAAAAACAGTTTTATAACGCTAAATAAATGCTTTATTCAAGAAAACAAAAAACTGAAAATGTGATTTTTTTCGAAAATTGACCATTTCAACGTGTTCGTATACCTTAGAAACTACTTTTATTGAAAAATGCAAAACTGTAGAAAAGTATATTTTATACTCTAACAGGTATTAGCCTATCAAGCTGCTTTAATTAAGAATAAAAGGCCTAATTATC
>BMAW01014547.1:0-11026 GCA_019974015.1 Nephila pilipes
TTTATACAAATATTCTAACAACTAATTTTTTTTTTTTCTTTTTGATGCAATCTCTTTCGCAGTATCAACATTCTTCTCTACATAATTCATGTTATTTCAGACAAAAGTCTCTAATAATTAGAGGAAAATCCTTCTGGATTTTTTTTCCGGCAAAAGTAATATCCTTAAGCTATGACCCGTAGAATCTTAAAGAATTTTTTTTTCTTTTTTTAAAGACCAACACCTTAATTTTTTCTCTCTTTAATGTAATCTCTTTCACGTTATCGACATTGATCAGTATATCATTCATGTTCTTTCAGACAAAGTTCTCTAATAATTAGAGATAAATCCTTCCGGAAATTATTTTCTGCTAAAGTTACTTATTTCTAAATGTCATAATCTCATAGCAAAGCTGTTCCTCCTGACATTATATTCCTTATTCAAGATCACTTAATAATTATATAGAGTTTGGAACGAAGAATTCGGATTGGTAAAGTTTGAGAACAATTTCAATGGCAAAGTTTTATTTGATCATAAAATTCCAACAATGGTTTTCAGAAAAATAGGCAATAATCGCATGTTCTTTGCCTTCATAAGTAGTGCTATTGTTGACAATTATTCCAAAAAAGCTTTATTTTTCAAAGCAATACATTTAATATGATGCATAAACGTATCCTTTGCAACATTTGAAAAGGAAAAAGAGTAACAACAAAATTCAAAGTATATCTGTAATCTAATTTTTAAAGGAATGTTTTTAAATTATTTTTATTACTAGATGCACTTCCTGAAATAATGAAAATATATTAAAGGAGATTTTTATTGATAGACATGATTTATAAATCCTTAAAAATCTTAGATAAAACAATATAATAATTTGTAGTTTTAAATAATGTAGGTGTCAAAATAATCTTCCTTTCAAAATAAGTTTTAGTAAAACCCGCATATATTAACGTTTCTCGATATTTCCAGAGTTCATGGAAGCAACGAAATGCCTAAATGTATGATTCTAATTCAGAACTTTTGTGTAACTAAAACGTCAAATACTTAAAAAAAAAGTGCTTATACTAGTGACAGAGAAATTCTGCGAAATATTGAAAAAAATTATGACTACAATCATGAAATGCAAGCGCTTTGTCTTTCGTCGACCTTTTCAGCAAGAATGACTTATTGAAGTTGCTATTCACAATCCGGAAATAGCGATCTTGAAGTAAAAAATGTTCCAATAACAGTAACATTTTTTTTCCTTTCTTTCGCCATCCGTAGCTATTGAAAAACGCATTTTACAGACTTCAGACTTTCAATAGAGTAATTTATTTTCCCGGTACTGTATTTTTGAATATTTTTTTTCTTTTCGGCAATATTCTCTATATATTATACTTGATGTCTTTTTAATCTAACGGAAATTTTAAAAAGAATCTAAGCACTCGAAATACAAATATTTCAATTTATTATTCACATTTCTTAGACTTCACGACACGTTAAAAATGATTTTAATCGACAAGTATATTTTCCTACCTTTGAGAGTTTAGTAATAAAGCAAATTCTCAGAATACGGAAGGTTTCTGAGCATTAATATTACATCTGTATGTAATGAACAAATCTATATCCAGAAAACAAATAGATTTACTTGGATTAATTAACTGATTGTTTCTGAACGTCTCACTCAGAAGCAATGGGATATTTGTTACCGATGGATCTCAGTCCAATGACGAGCACAACATCTGAGTTGTACACAACTTCCCAAGCTTTACACACCACACCAATGTGAGAACCTAGATTGCCTTCAAAATTACCGATAAATCAGCCTCGTTGAACGCTCGATTTTAGGACTTGAAGGAAACAATGCTACTTCGGACATCAGATCATACTGGAAGCTTTAACACTGCATTTAATAAACAAAATCACCTTCGGTATTCTGAGCTCCGCAAATAAATTTACCTTGAATTAACCGCAAAAAAAATGAAATGTTTGAATATATTCTTATTCAGAAAAACTGAGATCCTTCCTATAATTGTAATTTTAAACTTAATAATATTATCTATATATCATTCTATTAAAATTCCGTATATGAAAGATTACAAAACATTTTTTATTATTTTTTGTAATAATATAAATTTATCAAGCTTATCATTATCTTATCCACTTAGAAATACTTTATATTTTATGCATTGTTTTAACTTGAAATTAATCTTTTTTTAAAATACATCTGATAGTCCTGCAGCCATCTTAGTTCATTTTCTCTTATTCAATAGATTAAATATTATTTTTAAGATAATTGGTAAATTACTATAATGTTATCATAGTTTTACCTTCTTTTGAAAAAAAAGTCTTTAACTACTATACTTTCGAAAGAATATACGAAAGCACTTAACAAATACGTCTTTATTACACAAATTCAACCATTACACTGATTACAAATACTCAGACAAAATATAAATTTTTCATTACAGCAGCGTCATCAAGTGGCTGCATCAAAATTAACACTTTGTATATTTTACCTTTTTGAAGAATTTTGCTGCAGTGGTTTCGAGATAGATAAACAGAATGTATGAAACGAAGGCCTCGTCTCTTACTTAATGGAAAGATAAGGATAGATATTTCTTTATAGTTATCAGAGATATTTCTAGTTCACCCTTTCTGATAATATTCTAGCATTAGAAAGTTTTATATTTATGTACTCCTTTACTAAGAAATGACTATTATTTCAGATATTTGTTGGAACGTCTTTGCTTGGTTGCAAAATGTTTTTGTCTGGAAATTGTGATCCAAAAAGAAAACAATCAATATAAATGCAGAAATAACCGTTTTGGAAATAAGATTCTTAATCTTAAAAATGATATATATGTTAAATGAAATAGGTACTATTTTATTTGATAGAACTGTTTCAAATTCAGATATTTTTAAAATAATCTGGTCAGTTCAATGAAGCGTGTGCTAGTTGGTGTAGAATTGAGTTCTGTTCCCGAGAAGTTGTGATTTTAATCAATATTGTTGAAAAGCAATAGAGAGTGTTACAATGCAAAACCAACTCACCAAAGCTTTTTGTGATACTGTGTAGAGTTTTGGATATTGAAATATTGGTTCAGTTACCATCTTATTCTTCATAATCTGGATTTAGGTTTTAAAAATATTAGATTTTACAACAGAGTACATTAAAAAAATTTAGTTAGTCTTTAATTTAATTAATGACATGTGAGATTAAATTATCAATTTTTCAAAACATCTCTTTGTATCTTTGAAACTTATTTACCCTAAATAGTTTCAAATTTAAATGAAAGAAAACAATGAATAATACAAATTACATAGATACAATAGATAGTTTTCGTATATCGCTTTTGTATCCTAAACATCTTTGGGATAGAAATCCAAACACCTCTCGAACAAAGGATTGGTGTTATTCGTTAAAAGCTAACGATCCAAAAAATTGAATTATTCTATCCGTAAGATCACTCTCATTCCTTTCAGAAAACCACATGAATTACTAGGAAACCTCAAACACTTTTTCACTTTACCAAAAGATAAAAAATAAGTAGAAGCTTTCTCCAAGCTTTCTTCAAGACAAGGAAAGAATAATTCATTTTTCTCAAGAGAGAAAATTAGTTTTTAATGCACTTTTAGGTACATGAATCTCATGCATTTTATGTTAACAACAAGGCATTGAACTTAATTATTATATTTGACTCTAAAATGATGTATATTAATATATGTTTAAAAATAATATATAGTAAATGTATAATTGATCTAGAAATATAATCTTAAGAAAACGATTTTAATTTTTAAAATAAGAAATTTTGACCCATTGTCAAGCATATTTAATTGCTTAAATTAATTGATTTTACTTCAACAAATATATTGCAATATTTATTGGTTTCTGAAAAATTTATTTTTAGCAGAGATTATCCTAAATAAACCAGGGTTATCAATCGATCTTATTTAAATAAAATGTACAAGATGTCAGAATTATCTAACATACCATATAAAGTTATCCAAGAAATACCTTATATAAATGCCAGAACCGATTTATCAGGCTGCAAATTGACATGTATAAATTATGACTTTTGAGATAAATATAGTAAAGAAAGAACTATGACGTTTGTCATGATAAAAGTTATACGACCTATTCTTGTTCTATAAATTAATGTTATCGTTATCTAAGTTTATTGTAAATGACTAAAAGAAAACCGATTGTTTCCCCTGTAATTTCATATATTTTATTCTACTTTTAAGAGTTTATTTATGTAATAGTTAACAGAAATGTATAAAAAGCTATAAGTATTGCATAGAAAACCGGTTATTCCTGCAAGCAGTTGCCATGTTTTTAAAAACGAATCCATATTTACTTCCCGATGGCTTATTCACTAGGTTTAACCATAATGTATAATAATGAATGAAACAATGAAAATAATTAAAAATATAATAATAAATTATTTGGTTCTGGTATGGCTATATTCTATCAAATGAAAAAATATAAAAGAGGAAGCTTCATTTTTCATTTACCCAATGTTTGAGACACGAGTCAATTTTTTTTTTTTTTTTTTTTTGTTTTCGAAATATTTACCGATTTCACTAAATAAAATAATTAATTAAATAAAAAGCTTTATATTGTTACTCACAAAGCCCTTATTTTTTTTAACTTAAGGCTCCCGTCTACCCACCATTTTGATTTCGTAAGCTTAATGTTAATCCGAAGGAATTTCAACTTTAATTCTCACATCTTTACTATTTGACCTATTTGAATGCAAGAAAAAACATCTGAAAGAGCAAAAAATAATGAATGCTTCTGTGGAACTACTTTTTTCCTCCGATTTTTAAAAGCATTTCAAAATATTTTTAAAGATCGGAAAACTCGCAAACAAATCATTAAAATAAAGGCATAAATGTTTTTAAAAGTCGCAGAAAAAAAGTAATTCCACAGAAGCATTCAATATTTTTTGCTCTTTCAGATGCACTTTATTGCATTCAAATAGATCAAATAGCATAGACTTGAGAATTAAAGTGGAAATTCCCTAGGATTAACATTAAGCTAACGAAATCAAAATGGCGGATAGACGGGAGCCTTAGGCATTTTTCATAAGAAAAACGTAGTGAGTACACATCAGTAGCGATAATTGATCAATTATACAACATCAAAACAATAACGTTAAGAATTATACGAACCAATAAATTTGATTTATACCTTGCATTAAAGTATTACAGGTTATTTTAAAATTTTCTGTTAAAATATTCATTACCAATCTAGTTGTTTCTATACTACGTAACAAACTACTTTGAACAAAACGTCATTAAATATGATGAGATCAATGTTTATGCTTTAAGATAAGTAAATATGGACAGCAGCTTAATCCTTCACACATAAATTCTTCTTCAGTAAATTTAATTTATGTCCTGATTATTTTTAAAACAGTATTTATAGCTCTATTTTATAATATTGTAGTTTGTACAACTCGGATACTTACTAATTACTTTTATTGTTAAATATTTCATTAGTATTGTCTTATAACAGCTCCACTTCGTTTCAAATTTCAGAGGAGAGATTTGTTTTATGTTCAATCTCCATTCTAATTTACAAAAGTACAATTTCAAACAAATTTTCAATTACATTAGCAAATTTATAGCTCAGGAAACCTATAAATCCCTTAAATGTAATATCCAGAAAGAAGTCGAAAAACTGAATATTGAAATACTGAGAGAAACATTTTCTATAGAAAATCAATCATGAAGAAAAAATATATTTCCCCATTTTAATCTATATAAAACATAAAATGTAAATCCTACAAGACATAGATTGTTGCATGAATTGTGACTCATGTGATTAAGTCTGAGAATGATTTCGGTTCAATGACATAGTATTAAGTAATGTTAAGAAAATCCATTTTTTGAACGGAAATTCATCAAATCAGAAAATATTTAGAGTTCAAAAACTAACAATATTTTAATCAATAATTGCGTTTAACAATTAAATTACTCCTAAAATTTTATACTCCGTGCATAGGTTCATAATAATTATTATCTCTGAGTGATGAAATGATGTTAAATAATATTAAACAGGTGTTAAACAAAAGAATGTAAAAAGATAATTATATCTTTTCTGTGTTAGAAATTTTAATTCGGAATTAATATATTGATGTTTTTAATAGTAATGTTTGTATTTTTATTTGCTATGGGCTTTTACTGGATTAAGTAATTCAATTTTTTCTGCTAATGATTATGACATGTTTAAAACAAACGTTTATTTGTATTTTCAAGCATTTTATATTTGAGATGATAAGATAGAAATAATAAAATAAAAAGAGTAGAAATTTTATAATATCCTCAAAATCTGTTGAATTAAATAGTGGTTCAAAATCATAAATAGAAAGTAGCAAATTTCCTTGCATTTTATATGCTGAACAATATAACTATTTTAATCATGGAAGACAACAGTATTTTGTAATATTTACCAGCTAGCTATATAAGTAGCATAACAATTAGTTACAGCCTGAAACTTTACAGGTATCTTAAGGAACTAAAGAGTTAAAAAACATGAGTAAATTTTATATAACAAATTTGATAATCTATTTTCTTATTAAGAGTTTTAGTTCTGTTAGAAACTTCCCAATCGCCATTACTAATTTCTGGGAAGAATTATTATTAAAAAAGGAGTTTATTTGTAAAAATATAACATCACTTACAAAATCATTTATTTAAAAAATATTGAATCGCTCACAAATAAAAATCATAATTGCTAGATACTTAATCAACGTATCCAATAATAAAATTATTTCGGAGAAATTTAATGAACTCTATTAAAATCTTTACAATAAATGCTCTCATTAGACTTAAATGTAATCGTTTCATATTTTTTATTAAATCTAGATTTATAAGATTCTACATAGTAAATTGGAAATAAAATAATTTGTAGAAGAACAAAAATATTTAAATTTAAAAAAATAATTAAGATAAAAAAACATTATGTACTTCTAGATAATAAGTAAAAGCAATACATAAATTAAAAAACAGTATGTATATATATATATATATATATATATATATATATATATATACATATATACACATACATATATACATACACACGCACATATACATTTATATATACATACATACATATATATAAATACATAAATACATATATATAGCGAATTAAAGTTCTTTTGCAAAGCTCCTTCGTTCAGTATAGTGTATTGTAAAGGTATATTCATTTTCTTAACTAAATGCGTTTTTATTACTCTCCCTCACTCGACTTTTACGATCGCTTCAAACTTCTCTTGATGATATGTAGTTTACTTAACATCCACTTCTTTTCCCATCGGAACGAGTGTTTAATCACCTCAGACGAACTTTTCAATTTCTTTTAGTACACTTTTATCAAACATTTAATGTGACTTTTCCCTTCCTCGCATATAATTTTCAGTCATCCTTTGCGCTGATTTAAAAAGAGATTCCTGAACGTTTACGATCAATAATAACTCGAGAATTCCAGATGAAATATAAATTCATATCGAATTGCAGGCGTTAAGACCTTTGCGGAAATAATTATTTATCGGTTCATCTGAGAACTGGAATAAAACATTTGTCACCCAAATTTTAAATGTTTATGCAATAAAAGTTTAAGCTGATTTTTTTAACAAAGGCAACTTTATTTTTATTCTAAAATTCTCATTTCGAACATTCTAGATTCTTTTACCATTATTGTCTGCACCATTCCAATTTTAATGTAATTTTGAAACCCTTAAGACCATTCTATTGCTAAATAATCAGGCATCAAACCTAAATGTCTTACATTTAAAATAGTAATGTTTATATGATAATAATTTAACTCAGATTTTTTAAATGCTGCTGCTGTTTAATTGTGTGCCGAAATAGTCAATTTCTATACTTAACAGTATTTTAGCTTTAGTTTGTATTATATATAATGCGTGGAACACACCTATTATCCCACTTGAAGAAACTGAAATTTAAACTGAGAAATTAGTTAAAAAAAATTCGAAAATTAAACAAACATTTATGATCATATCAGATATCATATTTTTCAGCAGCATGCTTCTAGAATATTTTAATGTTCTTATTTAATGCTATTTGATTTGTGTTAATAATAAGTACTTTTATTTCATTTTTAATTTTCGATGTGATTTTAATATTTAAAATGTTTGTAATGATGAAGATTTTCTTGTTGATTCTATAATATTTTATGTAAAATTTAAAGTTTTCTTTGGTAACGATCCCAAGTGGAGGATAAAAGAATACAATTAAAATGGATGTACCTAAGACTGAAAATTAGCAAAAGAATAAAATAGATTAATTGCTGATGGAGAAAGTATATCTTCAAAAGGAAATCGAAAATTTAAAAATTAAATTAGAGGAGGTTAAAACTGAGAAAAGTGAAACTGTACGAAAATTAAATATGAAAGTTGGATGTCTGGAATAAAAGTCAGTATGATGTCTGAAGATGTAGCGAAAGAACAGAATACATAAAAAGTATCAAAAGAAAAAATACGATACTGCTGAAATAGCTTCTTTGTATAATTTATATAAAGAATTAAAAGTAAATCAAATGAAAAAAATAAAGAATTGAAAAATTAATTATCGACAAATAACGATGCTGTATTAAATATCCTAAGTCGCCTGAATGATTTAAAATCCCTTAATGAATTTCCGGAAGCAAATCTAGTCTTAAAGAATAAAGTTAGTAAATATATAGAGAGAAATGTCCTCCAATATCAAGAGTTATTAAGGAGTTTATAGAAGGAGTATCAAAAGCAGAATGGAATTGTGTTGCGGTTTCTAAACTACAGGCTGAAAATATACAGTTGAAGACAAGAATCGCCCAATAGGAAGAAATGTTTAATGCTAATTTTTTTATAAACCCCCTACTCAGAATATCAATATCAGAATGTCAATATCAGAATATCAATATCAGAATATCAATGTTAGAATATCAATTGAAGGAATTTCTAATAGGTAATGAGTAATCAGATATGTATTCTGTGAAATTTTCAAGAAATATATAATTGAAAAAGGCACAATTATTTAATTCTTGATAATAATTTAGAACTTGCTTAAACTTAATTGGATATATCACATGAAGTTTCTGTTATGAAACGTCTTCAACAGAAGATTTTATTTCTTACCGAACAAAAAAGATAATTATATAGAGTTACTTTATTTTTGTAAAGGAAAATCAACATTATATGGAATTGTAAAAATGAATTTCAAATAAATAAAGCATTAGAAAATAATGAGCAAGAGTGATGTTCATTTCCATTAGCTCGAAACTAACGCCGTCACAAACTAAGTTATCGACTATCGATTGTAAGCCATTTTATTTAAGGGAGACTTAGAGAAAGTTCAGTGCTTATGTATTCGGAACTAGAATCTGAATCATTTCAGAACACAATCCTTTAACATATTTTAGAAACAACACTTCCCACGGAGTGAAATTATCAAAGTGAGCACTATCGTTGCAAAGTTATGTTCGAACCATATCGTATCGAAAAGGTACTCGGAGTGGTAATGTGCCGTGGCATGCCTTACCAAGATTGGTCATAGACTGTGGTGACTAAATTCAAAGCACGCAGGACAAATTCTATGTGTAAGAATGCATAGTTGCATTTATTCTCTTATTAACATTCACATTTTTGTAGTGTTTTGTTTTAAATAACGGCACTTTCTTTGCTTGCATCCTATTGCAGTAAATATTTTACTAGGGAGTTGCTTAGGCTATTTTAAGCGTTTGCCTACAATATTCTGTACTGTGTTAGTATTTGTTGTGTATGTGTTTTTTAACTCTGGTTTAGGTAGCATCACAGTGCCTAAAACGACGGTTGATTTTCCCTATAAGGGAGGAGTAAGAATCCGATGAAATATTTAAAGCTTACTTACTTCTGTGCCACTGAGGTGGCTGATTGGTAAACTCACAACTTTATTAATGCAACTGTACTGTTAGATGGGTAAGCTGAAGAAATGGAACGAAAAGGAGATCAGTTCGCCTGGCGTCAGAGGTTCTGGAAGGTAGATGACGGAATTGCTTTTTGCTGTAATTGGAATTTTCACTGTAGGCTTAAATTTATATAGGAATATTGTATGAATGAAATGTTTGTCTTGTAATGGTCATTTTTGAACTGCTTGTCACCTTCTCACTATGCTATGAGGCTGCCACGAACTTTATTTGGCCTCTGATTTTTGATTCGTATGTGTATTTGGCTTCCACAGTCCCTTTAAATTAATTTAACCTGTTTTATTTAACACGGGGATGTTTTAAACTAAATCATGTTACCCTAATTTGGTGGTTATTTCTGTTTTTAGAACTTACCGACGGTAGAATGAACTCATTTTAGTGCTTTAATCAGAAAAGAACAATTTACTACCTATTTAAATTACTAATAATTATGATATTGGTTTTATTATTAATGATTAGAAATATATTAGAAATCTGTGTAATGTTAACTATAAAGTTTTTTCTACATTCATTATTAAGAACATTTAGGTGTTTTCCTCTTTCTGATTTGTAATATAATTTTTAATGTATATAACGAAGCAAAGTGACGTGCGTCTTAACTAATATGACCAAAATTTACTGAGTAGCTTAGGTTAAAAAGTGAAATAACCTAATGTCTAAAATGCTTTTAAACTGCAATATAATCTTACTTCTTCACACATAATATATATTTTTCTTTCCCACCGATTAATCACATTTATAAAACTTTTTGTTTGTATCATGTCACATAGTTTTTATGATAAATATTTATATCCTCCAGACATATAGCTCTTACTTTTGCATTGCAAACGAAACTGGTAGTTAAGACTCTTAAACAAAAAAAAATCTATCATTACCTCAAGCCAGACATTCCTTGCTCTATCCTGTCTGATATAGTTAACTCTAATTTGATACCAAATACATTGCAATGCTCTGTAACAGAAACAAGGGAAGTTATTGAGAACGATATCAAGATTGTCCAGAAGATGTTTATACCCTGAGGAAAGTTATTTTTTTTCAATACTTATGCCGTAGATCAGAATTCTTTTTCTATTCTTATTGCTTAAGAAATAT
>BMAW01014554.1:0-26962 GCA_019974015.1 Nephila pilipes
TTACAAAATTAATCTTGTCATTATTGGATTTTGTTTCGTCGATAATATTGAAGTCGTGAAATAGTTGGTACATCCGTCGCCATCATATGAACCGAAGGAGAAATGGGCGAATAGAATTCAAACTGACTCTAACCACAGCTTCGAAAACTTTCGAACATCCAACGGTCATGTGAGTCGAAATTTCGTTTTTGAGAAAATTGTTGTTTAACAAGTCGTATCGGTTTTGTAATTTCGTTTTTGAAAAAGTTGTTGTGTAAGTTTAGCATATCGTATCGATTTCGTAATTCCGTGTTTGAAAAATGTTGTTTAGAAAATTGTATAGGTTTCGTATAATTTAGAATTTGATTGTGATAGTTATTTGATTTGTAAAATTGAAGTTTGAATTGCAGTATTTATTTGTTAAAGGTTTTATTCATTTAACGAAGTTTCAATTGTATATTTAATTTGAAGTTATTAGAATTTGTTGTTCGGAATAGTTGTTTACTTGTAAAGCTACGTTGTATAGTTAAATTAATCGCAGAGAAAATGGATTTTGAGAAATTTAAAAAAACAATGCACCTCTCATAGGGGGCAGGTTATAAAATTAATTTCTAAAATAACGAATCGTTTGTCAGAACCTGATGTTAAAATTGATGGACTAGAAGGTCTTTTGATTCAGCTATAAACCAAAGATGAACAGCTCAAATCCATAGATTGTAAGTTCGAAAATGCTTCAGATATCTCGGATATAGAATCGAAAATTGAAAAAAATAGATGAGTTAAATGAAATCATTGTTTTTAACTCAGTTAAACTTAAAAATAAATTGCAACTATCCGTGAAAACCCAGAAAATGAAAGTAAACCAAATACAAACGCAAAATTAAAAAATCAAACCTATTATGGGGATCCATTAGAGTACTTAAACATTTTGGAATCATTTCGAAAATTCAGTTGATAAAAACCCGTCACTTATAGAAGTTGAAATTTTTGTATTTGTTTTGTAGTCTCGAGGAACAGGCTCCTTCTTGTATAAAAGATTTCGCAATCATTGAAGATAATTATAAATCAACTTTGAAATTATTAAAGGACTCGCTTGACCAGAATGACGTGTTGATTAATGCTCACGAAAAAATTGTTAAATACGACCCCCTTACAAAATTCTAGCAATTTACAAAAGTTAAGAAATTTATATTTAAAATGTCAAACGCAAATTCGTTCTTTAGATAGTTTGGGTGTAATATCAGATACTTATAGTGTTATGCTTTGTGCAATTATTTTAAAACTTTTCTCTCGTGATATCGCATTAGATTATAGCAAAACTCTTATTTCCGGTACTAATCACAATCTGGAAGAATTAATGACTTTTTTACATAGCTTTATCAGCGCGCGTGAGAGCTTTAGAATCGCCTTCTCCCTCCCCGCCTTGGAATTCTTATTTTCAACGTAAACAATTCGTTCACAATCAGTTCCAAGCGTCCGATCGTAACAAATTTGTACCAGCGAATTGTTAACTAATGCATCTGCCAGCGGTTGTTTATTTTGTGGTCAATTGCATGCGTGCGAAAATTCGAATATAAGACAAAAAGAGGGGGAAACTGTAGCGCCAAAAAAGATATTTATTATGTTGTCAAAAAATGCAAAGGAGTTGCCTGTTCTTTATGTGATGGCAGACAGGCTCGAGCCATTTGTTTCAAACTAGAAAAATTTAAAAAGCAGAAAAAGGAAGATGATTCGAAGAAAAATTGTAATGAAGTCTTAGCTACTGCCACTAATTATGTGGTTAATGATTAAAAAAGGAGATTTTATTACAATATGTGAAAGTAAAAATAATTTGTGCTAAATTTTCGGATTGTATATTTTCATTGCTTGATAACGGTAGCAGATTTGTCAAGAAAAGTATTTCTGAGATGTTGAGAATGAAAATAATAGGATCGGAAAGATTGAACATTTATTCCTTTGGAGCTAGGGATTCCTAGGTTGCAAGTTTGTCACAAAGTAGAGATGAAATTGCGAAATGTTTTGGACGGAAGGGAAATGGTAGTAGAGGCATTGGAAATAGACGAAATGTAGAGGGCGTCGATAAAGGTTCCAAATCGGGATTTATGTGTTGAAATGGAGGGTAAGGGATTAGCTTTGACATTTGATTTTAAGGAATCGCCTAGCAATTGTAAGATTTCATTGTTAGTGGGAGTAGATTGTTATTGGGATTTGATGAAGGGGTTCCAACGATTGAATTTATCATTGGTAACAATAGAAACTATATCTGGATGGTCGCTACAAGGTAGATGTGATGAGCTGACTGATACTAGGTTGGTCAATTTCGTTATGAGTGAAAAGGAGTCGGTCTCCGCTGAAATGAGACGCTTTTAGAAATTGAAAAGTTTAGGAATTGGAGGTGACAAAATAGACACGGGTATGGAAGACAAGGATGGTTTCCTTGGAAGGAAGGAATTTAATGAATCGGTTCAATTAGTGGAAAATAGATATTGTGTTAAGTTGCCTTGGAAAGATGGCATGTAAGAAAAGTTATGAAATAATAGGGAAGTGTCATTGAGACATTTTAAGGGTTTGATCGAGCGGTTTAAAAGAGATTCGGTGTTGTATAAAGAGTATCGAGAGGTTGTTGAAG
This sequence comes from Nephila pilipes, assembly GCA_019974015.1. Lineage (NCBI taxonomy): Eukaryota > Metazoa > Arthropoda > Arachnida > Araneae > Nephilidae > Nephila > Nephila pilipes. Next base: position 2,609 of record BMAW01014554.1, read on the forward strand.
GTTACCTTGAAGAAGGAATAGTTGTGAGGCGTATGACAGAAGGCTAATGAGTCTTCATTTTACTAGACCCACCATGCTGTCGTTCGAGAAGACTAAGTCAGCAGTCGTCTTAGAATCGGATTTGATGGAAAGGCTCACGAAGGACAATATTCACTGAATGATTGTCTAACAACTGGAACTAATTTGAACCCTAATTTATTTGAACTTTTGATCAAATTTCGAGAAAGTGCCGTTGCATACACAGCTGACATACGGCCAGCATTTCTGCAATTTTCAATAGATACAGAAGATAGAAGATTCACCAGATTTTTTTGGACAGAAAATTTAAATTCGAATAAGATTATTGTATTGCATTTTACTCGTGTTTTGTTAGGACATGCGCCGATTCCTTACCTGCTCGCAGCAATATTGAAAGCTCATTTCAAAAAGTACAGAGACTTGTTCCCAGAAACTCATGAAATACTTTTAATATCATTCTGTGTTGATGACCTTGTTGGCGGTACTGAGCAGGCATAGAAACTCAAGAAGACAAAACCATCGAACCAGGAAGTGGTGCTCCTTCGAAGGTTCTGGGACTAGCCAAGGAACCAGACAAGGATAATATCTTTTTTCAGTTTAGCAAATTGATAAGCATTCTTTTCAATTGTTGCAGCAGCAAAAGATTCATATTGCAGATTCTTGGTCGCATATTCGACCCGATTGGATTCTTGGGACCATTCATCATTAGAATAAAGATGCTTCTCCAAGAACTTTGAGCAGCTGAAATAGACTGGGACAATAAACTTCCATTCTTACTTGACTTACAAGTGGCAGTTGTGGTGTAGCGAACTTAAACACCTAAATAGCGTCGAGATCCCTAGATATTACTTTTCTGAGTTCAATTTGTGTGATTTTATTTCATTTGATATTCATCCCTTTTCAGATGCTTCCGTAGCAGCATGCGGAGGAGTGATATATCTTCGAGGAGTTATTCGTGATAACAGAGTTATTGTTAAATTTGCATGTTCAAAGAGTAGGGTTGCCCCTCTGAAATCACTAACTTTGCCTCGTTTGGAATTACTCGGGTGTTTGTTAATCTGCTAGGTTATCTAAGCAGGTGAGTAAATATTTAAAATTTGAAGCAAAATGTTATTTCTGCACCGATTCGAATATATGCGCGTATTGGATAAAGGGTAAGGCCGACAATTAATTACAAACCCTATGTAAAAAATAGAATCAGGGAGATTCAAAATTTGACTGAACGGGACCAATGGTCTCATTGTCCTGGGAAGGAAAATCCCGCAGATGTCCTTTCCAGAGGTATTCCGGCCTCAGATTTAGCCAAAAAGTCATTGTGGTGGCACGGACCACCTTGGTTGAGTTAACCCAGTGAGTTTTGGCCTGGTAAAATCGAAATTGTGAATCCTATCGGAGATCTAGAATTACGGAAGAAATTTCAAATAGTTCAAAATTAATATGCAGTATTTAGACTAGAATAAGTATAATGACTTATATAAAGTGTTAAAAATTGCAGGTTTAATTAAAAGATTTGTCAACAGATTTAAGAAACTACCAATAGGAATAGGACCTTGTGATGTATTTGAACTTTTAGAAGCCGAACAAAATTGGATGAAATATGAACAAAATCTTGTCTACTGTTCCGAATTGCAATGCATTAAAGGTGTTAAACTGATTTCTAAGACCTCGTCTCTTTATAAGCTAGCTCCATTTTTAGATGAGAATAACATTTAGCGTGTAAGGGGCAGACTTGAAGAAAGTGAATTTTCTTGTAATGAAATTCACCCGATACTCTTGCCAAACCAATCAAAATTTACTGTGTTAATTTTTAGAGAATATAACAAAGGTTGCCATGGTGGGGTGTCTGCGACCCTTGCTAAAATTCGAAGTAGATATTGGATTGCGAAAGGTAGACAGATTGTAGAAAAGGTTTTGAAAGATTGTTTGATTTGTAGAAAATTCTATTTGAAACCTGCTCAACAAATAACAGCACAACTACCAAAAAAACAGAGCTCTTCAAAATCCCCCTTTTACGGTGACCGGAATTGGTCCGGATATTCTTCTTTCTGGGAAAGGCAATCAACAAAAATCGTAGCCTTGTTTACTTGTGCTGTCTCTCGATAGATAATTATCCAAACTTTTTCGAAATCCGACACTTGCTGGTAAGTATTTCTTCTTATTTAAGACATAACACGATATTCTGAGCAAACTCCAATCTTGCAAAGTACTTTCCAAATGAGAAATCCTCTACACAACTTTCCTTTTATGCAAAGCTTCAGATCTCCCTCGTGCGTCGTCTAAATCGTTTGCATATCCCAATCTCTTCATATGATTTTGACGTTCATCGGATCATTCCTTTCCGGTGTTGTAATTTTAATGGCTAGGAGTGTCTATACATCTGTGCGTGGAAATCGAACATAACTTGATCAAAACGTGGCCATAGAACGTCTCACCACCAGAGAGCGCTGCTACTGTCTCGGCGACATTCCGCTAGGGGAAAGAAGACGTTTGCGCGGGAAGACGCCATTACGAGAGTGGGCACACGGAGTGTCTGAGATATATCGCTGTTGAAATCGTTTTACGAAATAAGTGCACGGAGCACAACCTCACTGGAATGAACTATTTACGCTTATTGGATCAAGATACTATTCACGTTTTTTTTTAATTTCATACTTAAGTGTCTGTACATAATCGCTGTAAATAAGAATAAATAACTTCGAATAAACCGAAGTATCATCATTGATACCCGGACATTACCTGTATCTATGAAAAAAAAATATCTTTTTATATAAATATGGGTGTGTATCTATGTATGTATATATATATATATATATGTGTGTGTGTGTTTCTTTTTTATGTATGTATGAATATCTATAGATATATACCTCGCTGGAATAAAATCCGTTTCCAAAGCAGCCCACTAAGTCTTTTGGGTTGGATAGGCATAATCTATATCAGGGGTATTCAACCTTTTAAACCTTGGGAAATCCTTTGATCTTACCATTTTCTTGAAGCTTATTGATCAAAGAGAAGAAAAACTAGGATATCAAAGCTTTATCTTACTCAAATTTACAAAATTATTATTGTATCTCTATTTTAACACAATAGAAACGACTATAAGATAATGAATGGTAAGGTAGCTAATGTTTTTTCGGGGGACTCTAAAATATATTCTGTGAATTATAAACTGAAGTAGCAATGTCTTAAATCATAGCAAATTAATAAAAAAAAAAAACCTTTAATGACTTAGATGCGACTGTCTTTTATATAATGACTGTCTTTTCATCTATGTGACTGTCTTTTTTCTAAGTATTTTACGTCTGGAAATGATTTTTCGCATGCATAGGTGGAAGCATATGACATTAGATGTTTTTGAGCACTTTTGAAAAGTTCAGGATATTCCTTTTTAATGTTAATCCAAAAATTAAAACTTAGTTTCAATTGAGTGTCGGTCGATGGATCAATTTGTTGTTCTCTCTCTTTTATTGGGAGTTAGGAGGTGTCAGTCTGGAGAAGATAATTTTTCTTTTGAACAGGGAGATATTTTTTGCTGATCTTATAAATGTTGGACCAAACTAATTTTTTAACTTTTATTGGTATTAGATTTACTAAAATATTATGCAAATTAGGAAAGCATCCAATATTATCTTTCAAAATGCAATCGGTCCACAATTTCAATTTTAAAAGGTTGGCGTCAATTTCACTTTATACTTTGAAAATAGAGAAATAAATGGCCAAATAAGTGGGCGATTCTTTACCTGAGTCAAAGAATGGAGACTATTATGTGACCTAATGCGTCTCGATTAATGTATTTTAAGCACGAGACTTTTACGAAATTTAAGACCTTGTTTTATCCATATGATATTTATTTATATTTATTACAAATAAACTGCCTTTAAGAATTTTATCTTTTATACAAATTAAAATTTTACCAAAATTTTGACGCTTTGATAAAGCAAATAGTAATCTCTTGCGGAACCCCTGTCAAAGTTCCAGGGTACCCAGTTTGAAGATCCCTGATCCAAATTATATCTTTAGTTTCAAAGATTATCGATAGGATTTAACGAAAATAGATTTCTGTTATTATTGTTTTCAATTTGATATTACGCCAACCCTTTACCAGCCATTTTCAATTCGCGAACTCAAACTTATTCTTTTTGAATTCCTTGTAACTTCTTACGAATTAGACCAATATATCTATTTTATTGGAAAAAAAATGCTTAGAAAATTAAAAAATTGCCGAGAAAAGGAAGGAGATAGAGATGAAATTTCAAAGATGGTCATCGCTTCTCAAAACATTGGAAGTTCAAAATTCTTACTCATTTACTTTAAGTGAAAACAAATAAGTGAACAAATTTTTGGGAAAAAAAATCCATTTTTATTACAAAAAAGCCATAAAACTTAGATTTGGAAATTTTAAATAAATTACTTTTAATACATAAGATTTCCAACAGAAACCAGAAAAGTAAACAACTTAAATTTCAATCCCGTCCGTTTCGATTCATCCCCTTTTTACCCGTGGAAGAATTCCCTTCTCAAGCATTTCGATGAGGCTGGTCAATCACACAATTGACAAACCCAAAAAGACGATTCTTTCCCCTTTCTTTTTCCGGCCGATGAGGCGAGGATGGTCTCATCAGTTGGAAAAGTTATGATCAAGAATTTTGCTGTTGCAAAAGGTGTCATAATCACGAACTGAGACTTGTACAGCTGTCTAGTGAGTCATGATGCTTACTATAAACAAACCATTTTCGAAGCTACAAGCGCCATCTCTTGGAATTTCTAAGGACTTATTGAGCGACCCTCGTACTTTTAGAATTCTTTGACACTTTATAATCAAGTAGCATAAAAATATTCTACGGAGGGAATTGATGGGCCTCTAGGTACTTGAGCTTGACAATTCTTAGAGTCAAAATGGCCGCGACTTCTGTGCTTCACTCCAATTTTTTCATTCTGAGTTCATGTGAATGGTCACTGATTCGACTGTCAGATTGAAGTGATTCTTCGGGACTATTCGACACAAAATTTCGACTTTTCAATTCATTGTACACTTTCTCCACGAAGTCAAATCCTTTCTGCAGATCTTCAGCCATTCCTTTTAGTTCTTTCCCCTGTTCACTCAAAGAGCCTTGACGAAGGGAATTGGCTGTTAAAAGCAAGGTGATAGAGTCCAAGGCAATACCAACTCCAACCAAGGCCTTGGCTGATCGGGCAACTACTTGAGGTGCAGCTTTGGTAACAGTAGGGGACCTACTAATTGCGTCGCTCATACTCTTTTTAACCGTAGAAAGAGCTTTAAAACCCATTGCAGAACTAACAATACTGCTCATTCCTATCGTCAGGTGTCCTATTAATGTGATTCGATCATAAATATTCGCCATAACTATCAATATCGGTATGATGAAACTTATGATTACTGCAGCAAGTTCAGTGCCATATAGAGCGGCCAGATGTGCACTGCACAGCATTTTGATAACACTTAGCAGAACAGGTAAAATTCTATACACCGTGTTTTCATTGAGTTGACTTTTCAAGTTTATGAATTCTCTGCAAAATAATTTCATCTCTTCCGTAATCACATCCATAAGATTAAACCCAACAAGCTTGTTCATTGCTTCCATTAAATCACGTGACCAAACGAACCATTCCTCTAGAGCTTTGAACTGTTCGTCGTCTTTTTCGACGATAGTCTTCGCTTGCCCCATGCGTTTCTTCAAATAAACTATTTCAGTGACGGATGTGCCGACTGTAGAGGTCATGCTGAGAGCAGTGGCAACGCCGCCAGCTATGAGGAGGGGGGGACAACCGATACCAGCGATAAGAGCTGCACCTGACGAGAGAAAAACAGGGAATTTATAGTTGTCAGCAATTTGTTATTATAATTCTCATAATTTTTAATACGCACTTTTTATGTTAGATTAAAAGGCTTAGAAATCATTACACAATGTCATCTTGCCCATATGTTAAACAATGCGAAATACCCTCGTTACCCATAATTTTAGAGTACCGAATTTCGTGAATTTAGGCCTTTTTGTTTTTGCGCTACTCCACCCCCCACTCTTCTTCTTTGACCGCAAAAATAAATAAATTATTAACACTTCAACTGGAATTAAAAGTTATGAACAGTTATAACTCTGACATGATAATTATTACGAACAAGGAGAACCGTACAAAAAAATTTCTGTTAGTGAGATACAGAAATAAGAATTTACTTCGTGATGAAGTTGTTTAAATGTTTTTGGCGAATTTTTACTTCGCGATGAAAAAGGTGAGCTGAAATCATATCGTGTGGAAGTTTGTCCATGAAAATTATAGAAAAACAATTCACTTATGGATTTTAGGAACAGAAATGAAAATATTTAACTTTTCTCCCACACTTTTATTAAATTGTCCCATCTCGATAATATTTATTCTGTACATAAATTGATACTTATGTACGCAATATTACAGCCATTAATGTAGTTTGGTTTAGTTTCAGAAAACAGTAAAATGATGTAACCCTCAGTATAAAAAAAATTTCAGCATTCTACAATGACGGCCCTTGAAAGATCAAGAAACTCTGAAAGAAATGTTTAGTTCTGGATGGTAACGATGTGATAAATTGTAATAAATAAAAATTAATTTATTATCTGAATTAATTTTAGCAACAATCAAAAGTTTACGATACGTAGGGTTACTTCAATTTACAGTTTTCTGAAACCAAACAAAACAGCATGAAAGCTGGAATTTACAACATTGTGTACATCAGGTTAAATTCATTTGTAGGATAAATTTCATTCATAAACCTTGACTATTTCTTAGTAATAATTAAAACTTTACGATACTTCCTCTTATAAATACAAATATCGAGAAAATAAATATGCGTAAGTTATAAAAAACGTTCTTACCTCCAAATATTCCCAAGAAGCTTCCAAATATTTTTGACACATTTCCTTTAAATTTATCGGAATGAATGGCATCAGCTATGGCATTCAGCTCTTCGATTGCGGCTTTACGATACTCAGACCAAGGCAAAAACGTGTCCAAAAACTGTGTACGTGCTTCTTCTGTTTTTTCGAATCGCATCAGCACATCTTCCAGAACGTTTCTGGTTTCCGCCACTTTTTCGACGAATTCGGCTTCTGTTCTTTTTTCAAGTGGATATGCTTCTTGGATATGTTTCACAGCAGTCGAATAAATGAGAGATATGAATGGATTCTTCCCATCACTCAGAGTTAATTGGGTCGTTTTCTGATTCAGTAACAAAAAAATGTCTTTAAATGCTTCCACGTCATCCACTATCTCCTTGGCTTTCAAAAAATTGTTGAAAGTTGACATTTTTTTAGGCGACGTTAGCGTGGATATGATACAGGTAACGGTTGATATCGAAGCGAAAGTTTATTGTGAATGCTTTCATCAAAGGAAATGCGATGATCGAATGTCATTGTTTTAAAAGGGTTTTTATAAGCCGATTGTTAAATGCGGGGAAATTCCCGACTGTAAGGAATCTAAACGAAATTTAAAATCTATTTAAATTTGAACTCGTTTTATCGTATCTTTTGTCATGGAATGTGCGAATGGTAACTGAAAATAGTTTTTTTTATCTATGGAATTACGTCTTGGATTGCCATTGTTTTAAAAAGATTGTGTCACCCGATTGTTAAATACGGGAAAAATCCCGACTTGCTACATATGAGATTTTTCCCGTAATCCGAGAATCTCACTGATGGCAGAAAAATTGCGACTAAAGCTAATTTTTATTTCTTTCTCGTTGTTTTGAAAGGCTTTAACTTGTTTTATGCAAGCTATTGCGCGGAATTATTTCCTTCCTTTAGTGTGCGTCATGGTCGCGTCCCGACGTTTTCGTGGAGTCCAGGGTTCGAGCCGTGATGATATTTTTGACCCGCCGTGTAGCTGGGGATGATGCACGTTGAATCTGTGGAGGTTCAGAGTCCTCCAGTGCGCCTCCTCCCCCCCTCCGGGGGGCGGGGTCCCGTCCCCGCCGCGGGCGCCCCCGGTGTCGTCCTCATTAAAAATAACGAGATCCGTCGCCAATAGCCCTCGGGTTACTTCTTGAGCGACGTAGATGAAACCAACCTACTTTCCTTTGCTTGTGTGGGTGTTTCCCGCTGCGCTACAGCAACAAGTACGCAGAAGTGATTGCCCGTCTTTAATTTTTGTTTATTTATTTTTCTTTACTTAATAAACTTTTCATTACTTAAAAACAAGTGAGGATCAACTCTTAATGTTGAAATCTAGGCCTCGAAATCGGTACACTTTTTCCGCTAAAAAGCAATCGGATATTAATTGTGTATTCTGACCTCGCTATCCTCTTTTAGAGAACAGCGTATTGAACAATACTACCCATTTCTATCTGAATCAATTCATTTTTTGTGTGTATAATGTGTTCCCTGTTCCTCCTCCTATACCGTTATGCTGAATGAACGGCCTTTAAATTTTACGCGTTCACATGAAGCATGGAATATTTTGGAACGTTCCTAAATTTTAAGAATAATACACCGTAACCAAATGTACGAGTTACAACATCACAGACTTTCATGAAAATTGGCGCAATTTTCTTTCTGGAAATGTGTTTAAAATTTCAACCAGGTTGTATCAAAGAACCTGTAACTATGGTTAGCACTAGACCATAAAGCTGTCTGCCTTAATCAATGTTTAACGCAATCCACATATCAATAGTGTTGAATCAAAAATGTAGACCCTCAGACAATGTTGGCGACCAAGTTACCCTATTTGAATCTATACATATTTCTAGTTCAATATTTAGATTACTACGAGGATCGTTCAATAAATCCTTAGAAATTCTAAGAGACGGGGGTGTCATAGGATCAAAAATGGTTCGTTTTTAGCAATTGTCATCACTCACTAGACAACTGTCTCATTTACTCGTATTCGTAATCACGATGCCTTTCGTCCCTCAAAAATTTTTCTCTGTAACTTTTCCGGCTGATGAGACCATCTTCGCCTTCTTTGGAACAGATTCACTGAAAGCAATCCAACGTTTCGATTTTTGCTTGGTTTCCAGTGCATGACGATGAATTCAGGTCTCACCGACGGTGACAACTTGACTCCGCGGCAATTAAATTTTGATTTTGCCTTAAATGACTACCAAATCAAAATTAATGTATTAATGAATGCTAAATTTGTTTCGGCCCTGTTACATAGATGACAGCGTCCATTGGTAGCAACATTTTATCTTAATGTTGGCATTTGTCTTCAAATACGAGTACTTTATGAACCACCCACGTATGAATTGGCACCGATCAAACCATCCATTTTCAAGATTTTTCATTTGGATTCGGGTGTTTGTTGACTTAATCGCCAGGCCACGACGTGGCGGCACTTTCGCTCGGTATTTATCGTGACTGTCAGTTTTCATTTCAGTTCATTATTTCGCATTTTCTTGCGAGATACATCACACAATATTACAATTGTATATGTACCGTGTACTCTATAGTTAGATGTTATCGAAACCCGAGAAGTATTTTACAAGTGCTAATAAAAGAAATGCGCTTAAGTTTGCAATTCTCAGTATTCAGCAAAAATTAAACACATCTTATTTCAACTATCTGTGCTTTTTTTAAACCAATACAAGAATATCCAATTAAATTAATGTTCAATATTTAAGTTTAATTTTTCCGCAGCTAATAGTTCGAAATGCAGGGTTATTCGAAATGAATGATCCGATTTCAAAATTCTATGTTACAACGTTTTTCTGAATTTCACTTGGTGTGTGTGTGTGTGTCATCAAATTTTCGATCGTTAATTTAACCAACTTCCCATCAAGCTAGAACTTTGAAATTTTGGGAATCGTTCGTACTCGCCTAACAATGCAATATTTAGACGTTTACGACAAGTTTTAACTAATATTTCAATAATTTTAATAAGTCAAAATATTCTTTCCTCTCGGCGCTTTTAGGATTGAGGAAAAAATTTCTTTCCCCCTCTGGGAGCACCGGGCACTCCCCACGCAGCATGAGTATCGTAAACCTTTTGTACTCACAAAGGGGAGATACTATCTCCCCTTTACTATCTCCGAGATAGTAAGGGTTGCTGACTTTTAGTCAGTAATCATTCGCAAGAAAGGAAGTTTCCAATATTTGGCGCCATATCTTATCACAATAATTTTTTTCTGAATTCTGGTTCCCATTCTTTTTTTAATAGAATGACTTACAAACTTTCAAATGCATGTTTTGATTTTATGAGTATTATGAATGTTTTAATACGCTCACAAATGTCTCTTTTTAAGTAAATTTTAAAGTTAAAAATAACTAACAGTTTTAACTAATATTTCAATAATTTTCTCTAATAAACTTTGCCACCATATAAAAACGTTGTTTTTAAAAACGTTGGTTTTTATATCGAATTTTTTCAAATATAAACGGCACAGAATGGTAAGTAACACATGAACATAAAGAAAATATGAAAACAGTTTTAAATTGTGAAAAATATATGGCGCTCGTGTGATGTGTAGCAATCTCACGAAAACTGTTTCAGAAGCTTTCACGGAGCTATTTCGCAGTTGGATCGATCGCATTGGACCAGATGACTGAATGTCTCCCATCTGGCCACCTAAATCGCCTGAGATAGCCCCGACTAAATTCCTTCTTTAGGGGTTTGTAAAGGATCAAATGTACCACACGTTTATGAGAGCTTAAGCAACGGATTTCTGCCATAATGCCCCATCGACTTGGTAAAGAATATACACCCAACTCTTTTTTTACATTGTAGATATATTCCTTGGAAAACCATGTAAAAAATTGATGCGACGTATGGTAATTTTGCGGATATGTTCAGCAACTTTCAAAAATCGTGTGAGAGGAGAAACCTCTAAATATTTTTCCAAAAAATCGTACAAAACAATTAATAATGAAGTCTATATTACATATTTATAAAACAAAAACAATTAATTTTTATCACACAAAAAATTAAAATTAGTGTAGAGTGAAAATTCATTCTAGAAGTACATACAACATTAAAAATTAAAATCGAAATTAGGAATAAAACTACTAATTACTATTCATCGCTACTTGATAAGAAGCGTGCACATTTATTAAGAACTAGATCAAAAATTCTAACATCAGTAGATGTGCCTTACATAACTGTCGGCTTTGATTCGAATGAAAAATTTTGTTCGTTATTAACAGCCTCTGCCTTTTTTTTTTTTTTTTTTAGTTACAAAGTCTGTTATTAGCTGCTGCTTTTTTTCAGTTTCTCAAATTGCTTATAAATTCTTGATATCCTGCTGCGCAAAAACTTAAGATTACGCTAAAATTTTAATGCCCGCTCTACATCAGAATCATGAGTAAGAAACTGTTAATCCATACTTGTAGCAAATTTCAAGCCCTCGCGAATTAAATCAGCTGTTAACAGCTGAACTTCACGTTCGACTTCGTTACTACCGACTTCTTTGTTATCATAAAAGTCATACATTCGATCAAATTGTCCTCATTCAAAGGGCTTCCTAGTATCAATTCTCCGATGTCAGCAGCTAATATGCAACATTCTGAAACAGGGTAAAAAATTTTTTAAACCTGTTAAATTTCTTGTTAACTATCCCAGACACTTAAAAACTTTAACACTCGGAAAATTTTAATTTTTGAAATTTTTTTAAAAATCTTTAACAAATCACTAAATATTTAATTATAACATTTTACGCTATTGCTACTTTTTAATATTTAAAGTAATTTTTCCATTTTAAGGTTCTCGTCTACCCACCATTTTGATTTCGTGAACGTAATGTTAATCCTATGGGATTTCGACTTTAATTCTCAAACCTTTACTATTTTGATCTATTTGAATGCAATAAAGTGCATTTGAAAGAGCAAAAAATAATCAATGCTTCTGTGGAATTACTTTTTTCCTAAGATTTTTAAAAATATTTTTATTCTTATTTTAGTTATTCGTTTTTGAGTTTATTAATATTTAAAGAATATTTTCAAATATTTTTAAGAATCGGAGGAAAAAAGTAATTCCACAGAAGCATTCATTATATTTTGCTCTTTCAGATGCACTTTATTGCATTTAAATAGATAAAATAAAATAGATGGGAGAATTCAAGTCGAAATTCCATAGGATTAACATTAAGCTGATGAAATCAAAATGGCGGGTAAACGGGAGCCTTAAGCTTTTAATCAATCCTGGCAAGCAACCAAAGTTCAATCTCGCAATAAATATTTTCCTCTCAGATCGAGGATAAAAGCCACATAGAGCCATAGAAAATCCAGAGAAAGAATTTTTCCACAACAACTTTTTCTTGGAGCAACTATTTTCGGCGATTTAGTGACATACTTGTGGTCAAATTTATCGCCAAGATTGCTCCAATCTATTGCGCATTTCTCATTGGCGAATCTGTGCAGCTTGCAAATTCTCTTTCCGTTCTCAATGTCCCATCGACTGGAAAAAGAATAAAGTCCAAACTTTCCGCAACAATATATAAAAGTAAAATCGTAGATATCAGGGAAAGTAAAGAATACTGTTTGATATTAAATGATAAAACCAACAAAGTGAGAAAGAATCTCAAATAAATTGTGAAAGTGAAAGTTAAATTTTGACACGTGTTGCTTCTAAGTGTCTTGTGCAAATAAAGATTATGTTTGGGTATCAAATGAGATAAAACTAACAAATGGGAGAAAAGAGGATTTCAAATAAATTATGAAAGTTAGATAAATTCTGAAGAAGAAATGAAAATATTAGCGGGGGAAACAAAATGTATCGATATCGAAATGAATAAATTTCAAGTTCAAATATATTGAAATTTCGATGTCAACAAAACAAATAAGTCATCCGTGTTTCAATATGATGAAAAAAGATTTTAGAGTGATTAATAACACTGTACTAATTACATTATGACCGCGATATCTTACTGATTAAGGTTGCGGATTCGTAGCCGATGATTTTCGTCGCCAATAAGAACCCGCTGTGTATCCGAGGCAAGTTAAGAAGAAAGTACTGTGTTGATTTGAAACTCGGAATGTTTGAAACAGTATCTGTTTCAACACCAGACAAGAATTGAGAATATTTCTTATAAATGTAAGAAATACGTGGTTCGAGATAAAAAAAAAAAAAAAAAAAAAAAAAGTTCAAATTACAGAAGTTTATGGATTTATGTCATGAAAATGTAAAACGTTACATTAAAAGGTTATTTGAGATAAATGAAAATTAATTTACTTTTATCCAGAAGGGATAGTTGAAAAAGAAATATACTCGAGCACTATTAGAAATTTCACCAATAGATTTAGGCGTTTTTGAGAGTGTATAAATGTTATGGAAGGCTGGGGTAGCCTAGTGGTCGAGGCCATGGACTAGAGGCCGCCAGTTTTCGTTCAGTCGCGGGTTCAATCCTTGGCCGCCAAAGACCGCCGTGTAGCCGGGACTGATGCACATTAAATCTATTCGGGGCCAAAATCCTCCCGTTGGCGTGGTGTGGATGTTAGGAGGGGGTGCCAGCTCAGGTGTCGTCCTCGTCACTTGACCGTGGTTCAAAATAACGAGGTCCGTCGCCAATAGCCCTCGTGTTGCTTCGAATGCGACGTTAATAAAAACTAAACTAAACTTAAATGTTATGGATTGGTTGGATTTTATTAACCTCGCTCTAGAAGCAACACGAGGGCTATTGGCGACGGGCCTCGTTATTTTGAACCAACGTCAAGTGACGACTTCAGCTGGTACACCCCTCTCCTAACACCCACCCCACAGGAGGGCTTTGAGCCTAGATATATTTAACGTGTATCAGCCCGACTACACGAAGGGTCTGGTCCCAAGACTCGACGAAACCCACCTGCCGCGAATCCGCGACCACAAATGTTATGGGAATGGTTGTTTCCTTATAGAAATAAACAGTAAAAGATTATTGTGTATTATCGAAATACATAAATTATAGAAATACTTGACTAATCTTTTAAATAAAAGATTCTAATGAACAAATAGCTAAAATTCTGAATATGCAATTTCTTTCACACGTGGATATGCAAAACTGTGTAAACAGCTGCAATTTAAATTATATAAAAAAGAATTTGATTAAGACAAATAGAGATCAAGACAAAAAATTTCACTTATATATCACATTCGAGGTAACTAAAACTTCTTTTAAAAACTACACACTTTAAGAATAGAATGATTGCAAAACTTGGTATTATTACACAACACATGATGTTATATATACTTTTCAAAAGCCTTCAAACCATTTAATTAAATTTCAAAATATGTCAACTTTTTATATTCATAAAGGTTAAGAATATTTTTCTTTTACCACGAGCGTCGAATATCAGAATTTTGGATGAATAATTTTAAAATTCGTATCCAATTTAGAAAAGTCAATTTAAAAACACATGTAATAAGCTGTAAGTATTCCAAGATGAATAAACAGAAATCTTTCTTTGTTGTTGGTAATTTCACGTGGAGGAACTGCGGTTCGAACAGACAAATTTTTTTTTTCAGTCAGCTTACCAACATTCAATTAGTAGAAAACTTCAAGGTCCTTGGGAACTCACTTTCCGGAAGAGATGACTAAAAATAACCATTCCGATTTTTTTATGGATGCTTTTTCAGTAATTACTTAAGTTGAAGGCCTCTTTAGTTCTCTTTCAAAGTTTCAAATCAGATAGGGTGAACATATTGGCGCCTCTCAGAAGATAAGTAGTGAAAGAACGGGGATGTTCCATTGCTCATGCTGTCCGAGAGACATCAGTAGACGGGATTTCTGCTGGCGACCTTCAAGCGGAGATCGTCAGGAAGCGGCACCGATTTTCGTCAGGAGAGAATTGCTCTGTACGGTTTCTCTCTCTCACACACAAATTAAATCTAAATATTTAATATTTTTCATTCGAAATCCAATGGGGGTAGCTCCGGTGGTCCTGCCGGCCAATGAAACGTTCTTACTTAAGCGTTTGTTCAACTTTAATGAAACATTCAATGAGTGGCCGAAATATATATAGATTAGCTTAGTTTTTATTAACGTCGCACTAGAAGCAACACGAGGGCTATTGGCGACGGACCTCGTAATTTGGAACCACGGTCAAGTGACGAGGCCGACACCTGAGCTGGCACAACCTCTCTCCTAAGATCCACTCCACGCCAAAGGGAGGACTTTGGGCCCCGAACAGATTTAACGTGCATCAGCCCCAGCTACACGGCGGATCTTTGGCGGCCAAGGATCGAACCCGCGACTGAACGAAAACCGCCTGCCGCTAGTCCATGACCTTGACCACTAGGCTACCGCGGCCAGAAATATATATAAAATGGGAGTGAGATTATACATCCCGAATCTACACTGGTTTGCTCTTACGCAAAGGGCTGATTTGTCTAGGGGAGTAATTCCATTACTGGATTCTATGATGACTTCGTAGAAATTCAATGATGAGGCTTGAAGTTATTTTACTTCGTTTATTAGAAGGAGAAATGGAGTATATATATCTACAAACTACTATATACAAGTAATTACTATTAGGAATAAACTGTTCTTCGGAGACAGATAGATGGCGGCCTAGTTTTATCCCATATCGGCGATGGGCGTTGGAACGCTCACTGGCGTTCGTAGTTCACCTTCAAGGAGGGAAATGTGGAGGAGAAAAGAAGCGGAAAGAGGGGGAGGGAGAGAGAGCGAGAACGAAATGTCGCTCAATTTTGTTCAGGAATAGGGGGCGCTGCGTGAGCTATCACATGACGCTGATTCGTGATTTCATCTATTGAGTAACTGAGGAACTGGTTATGCAGTACATTTGAAGATACAATTAATACTTTGATAATTAACTGGAAAATCCTATACGTATGTATTATATATATATATATATATAATACATACATACATATATATATATATATATATATATATATTCGTACGAATGCAAATAAATGAATAAGTTTTGGCGAAGGTCTTGTCTTTTGAGATATCGGGGGACGTTATTCTACCCCGTACCGGGGGAGAGAGTTGTTGATGACCTTGGATGTCGCTGCTGTTTCGAACCTTAGACCAGTGGATCCGAAGAAAGGTTGATCGCATTTTGTCATGCCCTAACCAACTAGGCTGATAAAGACGTCTCGTCTGGCTAGTCAACAAGACGTTTTAACTTTTGGTGCTGTTATTGAAGAAAGTCGCTGCAAAGTGAAACCTAGTTGTTTTGATCACTAGCTCGTAACTCGCGATGTTTCTGTCGAATCACGGATTCGAGTCATAGTTCCAATAAAGACCTGCTGTATGAAGTCCCTTTTAATGAAGCCAATTTAGATCTGATTGACATTTTTTTTTTGGTATGACTGTTTCTGGAGCGCCTGTTTCCTCTCAGGAGGTTAAAGTAATAAAAGCTGTAAAAAATAACCTTAAAAATGTAGAAAAAGCTGTTTTATTCAAGTTTGGATAAGAAAATAGGGTACTCGTCAATTATAGCGGTGTCCACCAAATTATGATTTCGGATGTAGACGGAAAATCGCCAAGCAGTAAGAATTATCACCATGTTTGGTTGTAAATTCCTAAGGTTACAGTCCTAAAGAAACAGCACCATACATTAGTAAAATATCGCTTGCCTGTTAACGTTACCGATTTCGTATATTTTTTTTTTTAAATACCTATTTTGTTGCCTTTGAAAAGGTCGTTAACAATTTTCAATTTACCAAACAGCGAAATGGATGCTGGTTTTACACATTTCACGGTGAATCCTAAGTACAATTTTGAAGATCCGTCAACGGGAGTTCACACGCAAAATGTTGAAAGAATGTGGGGTTCCGCTAAGTGGCGTAGCAAGAAACGGCGCGGCATCATCTAGAATCGTACCCGGCAGAATTTATGTGGAGGAAATATATAGGGAAAAAAATGCTTTCTATAAAATAGTGAACGCAATTTCGGAAATATGGCCTTTTATGTAGATTGATGTTCTAAAATTTATGTAAATATTAAACATCTAAATTTTTACAGTACTTATTGGGATGAGATTTATCACTAAACATATAAAAGATTATTAAATAAAAATATTACTTAAAAATTTTTTTATATTATTTATTGGTGTGTTATTTGTTTTCTTACATTTCAATTTCGCGCTCCGCTTACTTGGCGCTTTTAACTAGCTTGGCGACATTGGCGTATTCTTAATTAGACGGGCCCCGCTTTAATGGACAAGTACCGAAAATAGGGTTAAAGCTCCCGTCTACCCACCATTTTGATTTCACCAGTTTAATATTAATCCTATGGAATTGCGACTTGAATTCTCCCATCTTTATTATTTGATCTACTTGAATAGAATAAAGTGCATCTGAAAGAGCAAAAAATAATGAATGCTTCTGTGGAATTACTTTTTTCCTAAGATTTTTAAAAATATTTGAAAATATTCTTTAAAGACCAGAAAACTTGGAAACGAATAAGTAAAATAAGAGTAAAAATATTTTTAAAAATCTTAAGAAAAAAGTAATTCCACAGAAGCAGTCATTATTTTTTGCTCTTTCAAATGCACTTTATTGCATTCAAATAGATCAAATAATAAAGATGTGAGAATTAAAGTCGAAATCCCATAGGATTAACATTACGTCAATGAAATCAAAATGGCGGGTAGACGGGAGCCTTAATTTCAAGATGAGCAATCAATTTTTCTTAAAAAAAATGCATCCATCATAGGTAATTATAGGAATTTATCATATATGTTAATTAACTAATTTATCCCATAATATTAGCCGCCGAAGGGACTATTATTTTTACCTGATCACTATTCAATTTTTTTATTGTTATTTTCAATTCTAATTACATTGAGCTTAAATATATTAAATATTGTTTGCTTTAATGTTAATAGCGGATAAGTTTACTATTGTCTATTTCTCGATATTTCATCGTGTACTTTAATTCTTATATTTAATTGAGTAATTTAATGATAATTATATTGAAAAAGCTCATCTTGGGTGGCTAAATCTGTTCTTTGTAAAACTTTGCATCGCCCTTTTTTTAAATCTAAATTTTATTGGACCTTTTTCGAAATAAAATTTACAGTTACAAAATCATTTTAACTGCTTTTTAATAATTTCAATAGCGATTTTCAATAGATCACGAAATTATTATATCTGTGAAGACTATTATAATTTAGTTCCTTTTCAGCTATTGACAGTGATATAAACTTTTCGAAGTGAGTTACAAAAGTTCTTGACGGTTTTTCCGTTTTTTTCGCTGACGGGAGATCAATATATATTATTTGGAAAATTATTAAGATTCATTCAATATCAGTAATGGTAATAACGTTTATGCTGAATCAGTTGTATTTGAAATGACTACAGAGGGCCATGGTAGCCTAGTGGTCAAGGTCGTGGACTAGCGACAGGCAGTTTTCGTTCAGTCGTGGGTTCGATCCTTGGCTGCCAGAGACCCGCCGTGTAGCCGGGGCTGATGCACGTTAAATCTGTTCGGGGCCCAAAGTCCTCCCGATGGCGTGGTGTGGATGTTAGGAGAGGGGGTGCCAGCTCAGGTGTCGTCCTCGTCACTTGATCGAGGTTCAAATTTACGAGGTCCGTCGCCAATAGCCCTCGTGTTGCTTCTATTGAGACTTTAATAAAAACTAAACTAAAACTTGAAATCAGTATGCATCAAACTGTGCTACATACGTTTAGGTAACCGAGAGTCTTCGACGTAAAAAAAATTAGTTAATTATTAAAAAGTTTAAATAATCTTCATTATTTAAAATTAAAAGCAATGGAAATCATATCTTAACATTAAGGCAACAGACCATTATGATTTTGTGTACGTTTTGCTGACCTTATTAAATTTCTACAACCTTCCTCAAATCTAGACGATTTTATGTATTTTAATGCAATAAAATACATCCAAAAATGCAAAAATTAAGGTTTTTGCGGAATTACATTTATCCTTGAACTTGAAAAATATTTTAGAATATTTGATAATAGAGAGGCCGGAAATAACCCACAAACGAATAATTAAAATAATGGTAAAATTATTTTTCAAAAATCGAAGAGAGAATGCAGAAACCTCCATTATTTTTTGTGCTTTCGGATGTATTTTACTGCATTCAAATATATAAAATAGTAAGATTATGCAATCATCAATATAGTTTGAGCGACAGGTAAAGGTATCTGAACGACCTTGCATATTTTTCTTCTGCTGATATTCCTATCTCAATCAACGTTAAACGGGGAATTCCCTCGGAGATTCCTAGATTGATCAGTTTATCGCCTTTCCGTGTTTACTTTTTGAAAATGCAGTTTTTTTAAATATTTTTTGTATTTCAGAGTGAAAATTGAGAAAAATGGTTAATTTTTCAAGCAGTAAAAATGTTTTCGTCAATTACATTAAAGTACTTCTACACAATTAACATTTTAGAAAAAAAAAAAAATGTTTTATAATATACTCAGTTATAAAATTACTTTGCAAAAAGTGCTATGCAAAGTTTTGCAAAGAACAGATTTAACTACCCAAGGTGCTGAGTTTTTTTTAAAAATTAATTACTCATTAGATATCGGAATTACAGTAATCGATGGAATATTGAAATGGATAATAATATAGTTTAGTTTAGTTTAGTTTTTTTCCTAGATTCATCAGTTTATCGCCTTTCTGTATTTACTTTTTAAAAATGCAGTTTTTAATATTTTTTGTCTTTCAGGGTGAAACGCATTAGAAGCAACACGATGGCCATTGGCGACGGACCTCGTCATTTTGAACCACGATCAAGTGACGACACCTGAGCTGGCACCCCCCTATCCTAACATCCACACCACGTCAACGGGAGGACTTTGGGCTCAGAATCGAACCCGCGACTGAACGAAAACCGCCGGCAGCGAGTCCACGACCTTGACCACTAGGCTACCGTGGCCCGGATAATAATATAAGATACATGCAATTGAAATTAAAGCATACAATAAATTATTCAAGTGAATATATTTGAGCTAAATGCAATTAAAATTGAAAAGCGAAATATATATTATTATTATAAAAATATTTTTTTTAGTCAAATGGCGAGGACGACACCTGAGCTGGCACCTCCCTCTCCAAACTTCCACACCACGCCAACGGGAGGATTTTGAGCCTCGACTGATTTAACGCACATCAGCTCCGGCTACATGGCGTATCTTGGGGCTCGAATCCATATCTCGACGAAACGCCGCCGCAAGTCCGCGACCATGGCTACCAGATCCTGTAATAGGACATAAAATAAGGCCTTGGGTAAAGAAGCTGGTCGCGTTTTAGTAAATTTTCAATTTTTTGGTTCTTATTTTAAGCAAAACACTTTTTAAACGATACTATCAGTGGTCATTTTTTATTTCGGGAAATATTTCTACTTAATTGCAATTCATGCGACATACAATTCCTGTGATTCTGGAAAAACAATTACTCACTGATATTGAAAATGATTCACAGTATAAAGGTGGTACTACTAGCAACTTTCATTTTTTTTTGTTCCAAATGTACTCATAAAGCGTTGAAAACTTAAAATTTTGAAATTAAATTTTTACATTTCATCTGTGTTTGTCTACCCTTCATATACTCTTCTAACCCCCAGTTATTTATATATATATATATATATATATATATATATATATATATTTGCTGTCTATAATTTTTCACTTATTTTCAGCTCAACACTTCTATTTCCCAAGCTTCTATTCGCCCATATTCGCTTCTATTTCTCCTTTTAGTTACCGACATTGCTAATAGTGAATTGAATGCAGAGAAATTTGGCGACATTTTGGCTACACCTGGAAGTCGTTTTCTTCTTTCCGGGTTACTCTGACAAGAGCATTTCCAGCTTGGATTCGGTTCGATTGAGTTGTTTATTGTTAATAGTAATACGGAAAGAAGTTGTACGAGAGTATTTGTTAAAAATTTTGAGTTTTCATCTCGGCGCAATGGATATTAAAGAATTACTGAAGTTGATGTACGGTTCCTCTGGTGGCAAAAACAAACCGGTTTTAAGTGAAAACGAAATGAATTTAGCTTCAATCATTTTTGGTATAGCTCGCGATGAATTAAATCCAGATGGCAATTCTAGCGACAGCGATGACTCTAGTGACGCTGATTCGGTCGTGGATTTCGAAGAAAAAATTGAAGCCACCAAAGATAATTTCAAACGCGTCATTGAACTTTTCAGAAAGGCTAGCCGAGCAAAAAGGGAATTCTTACGAAATTTCGATGACTGGAAGCAGCTGAGGGTGAAAAACACCGAAAGACTGAAGGAAATAGCCAAAGAAATTCAGACGGACAAATTCAATGGATGCATTGCTAAAATCGTTGGTGGTTCCGTTGGCATTGTTGGCGGTGAGTATTACTATCTAAGAATTTGAGGTGACAGAACACCTCCAAAACACATTTTTTGGTAAAGGTATCCATTTTATTAAAATAAATTTTTGATCGCACATTATAATTCAATCTTTTATTGTTAAAATCTACTTGAATTTTATTTCTATCTTATTTAGAAGCTGAAACACAGGTAATTGATATTAGTTGGTGTTGAATTTCTCTGTCCGGAAAGGCTCTAAAAAAGTGTTCCCCCCCCCTGCGAAACATAATATCTCAAACTGTTACGCATCAATGAACCGGAAATCTTACGTACACCCAACTCTTTTTTTTTTACACGGTAGATATTTTCTCTAGAAAACCGTGCAGAAAAATTCGCGTAAAAAAACACATGCGACTTATGGTAAATTTGGAGATATGTTCCACAACTTTAAAAAATCGTGCAAGATGAAAATTCTCTAAATTTTTTTAAAAAATCGTGCAAAAAAAGTGATAATGAAATCCGTATTTATAAAACAAATACAATTCATTTTTACTACCCCCCCATTTTTGAAAACCGTTATTACTGTGTACCCGCCGGAAAATCGAGACGACCCTGAAAATTAGGTAAGTCAAAAAATTCCTACTTTTAAGCTTCGCGGACTTCAGGCTCCGCCATAAAAATCGCCAAATTTGGCAATTTTTCAAATCTCGCCAAGTGGTTACGCTAAACTGCATTTTCACCAAATTCGCGTAAAAAAACACATGCGACTTATGGTAAATTTGGAGATATGTTCCACAACTTTTAAAAAATCGTGCAAGATGAAAATCCTCTAAATTTTTTTAAAAAATCGTGCAAAAAAGGTGATAATGAAATCCGTATTTATAAAACAAATACAATTCATTTTTACTACTCCCCCCCCAAAAAAAAATAATTAGTGTACAGTGAAAATTCGATCTATAGGTACTACAACTTATAAAAATTGAAATTGAAATTATGACTAAAACTACTAGTTAACAACTATTCATTGCTACTTGATAATAAGCGATCACGTTTTATTACGAACTGGATCAAAATTGCTATTATCAGTTACGTTCCGTATACACGGTATTGGTTTTTTTTTTTTTTTTATTATTACAAAGTCTGTTATTAGTGGCTGATTTTTTTTTTCTCGAGTTGTTTATATGATTCTTGATATCTTGCTACACAAAAGATTACGTTGAAATTTTTTTGCACGCTTTATGTCAGGATCATGAGCAAGAAAATGTTCTAAATTTGTAGCAAATTTGAAACCCTCGCGAATTAAATCAGCTGTTAAAGCTGAATTTCATCTTCGACTTCGTCATTATCGACTTCTTTATTATCATAAAAATTCATATATTCGATCAAATCGTCCTTATCCAAAGGGCTTTCTATCATCAATTCTTCGATGTCAGCCTTTTGCAAGTTGTTGAAACCTTCACCACCAACTGCATTTAATAGAATTATAATTTCAGAACACACAGCTGATTTTTGTACTACGAAACTTTAACTTTTGGCGCATGCAGAATCCCCCCCCCCCCAACAAGCATTTAAGATCGATTGGCGCAACTGTTTGATGACAAAAGAAGCATGTGTATACAATCCATAATCATAAACTTTCTCCATTTTTCTACAATAGTCAAATTTCTTTCTTCCACCGAGTGAGTCTAAAATATATCTAAACGTTTGCTTTATGTAGTACATTTTAAATGCTGTTATAATACCCCGATCGAGTGGCTGAATCAAGGAGGTGATATTAGGCGGTAAAAAAAGGCATTTGAATATACGGAAAAAACTTTTTGGCGGATTCGTGCTAGAACAAAAAATTCGTGTTAAAAAGTATATCGGTGAAACGTGTTATTTAAAAATCGTGTAAAAAAGGGTTGGGTGTATATGTATTCAAATACCTAACACTGAATAGGTTATTCTTAAGATTTTGCGTTGAGTAGAAGCTTTTATATAGCGTGATTGTGAAAATTACAATGATTTTTAAAGAAGATTTCAGTGTTCAGAACTCGAACTACCATAGCCTGACACGTAAGAGTTATATTATTAAAATAATAGTCTGTTCCCTAAATAAGGTTACATTCTGTATTAATCAATTTACAAAATGTCAAAATATTTATATTCTATTGAGTGACCATGTTTTGCGAAAAGTCTTAATGTTTGCTTACATTTGTATAAAATGCCCTTTTGACAGTAAAAAAATATGCACAAACAAAACTTTTCTGGGTCATTTTTTAATTTTGAAGCCCCGTAAGTTCATGAAATACATGCATTCGTGTTTAAAATTTAGGTTGATTCAAAAAGAAAAAAAAAAATTGGAAGATGTAGTGTTACCTAAATATTTTTTTTCTTTCAATTATTGGAATGAATTTTGTTGTAATGTAAAAAAGAAAACGATTTGATGCTATAATGCAAGGGACGGCCAACTATGGTCCGACATCTCTTCTTAATCCAGCCCATGGTTTAGTTTCTTTACAACAATATAATTACAATCCTGATGCAAATGCAAAATATAATTTTCATATTTCAAAATCTGTTTCGCTGAACATTTGAGGACCTTCCGCCATACCTTCAATTGGAAGTGATTGGTCTGGGAAATGATATGCTAAATATCATGTTCAAAGAAATTGATCTAAATTAATTATATAAACTTTTCGGAAAATAAATACGATCAATTTAAATAACATGCTGGAGGATTTATATATATAAATGTAACATATCCTGTCGACTTTTGTAATGTAACATAATATCAAATAACAGTCGAGGCGTATTGAATTTTCACAGAACTTTTATTTTAAGCTGAGAGAGAGACCATTTCCATTACGTAGTTGGTTACATCATTGGACAGCAAGAAAAGGAGAGAAGAGAGAGTAAGAGAGCGTTTTTTGTTGTGTTTTTGTTTATATACCAGGGAAAATTCCCATGAAACGTCAGAAGCACGTGGTATGAATAAGAGGATTTCAGGGAAATATAATAGATAGCGAATTAAAAAGGGATTGTTTTTGACAGATTTATAATTGACTTTGGAAGGGGATCAGGAAATACGAATGAACTCTTTACTTTTGTATTAGGGAATGAGATAGAATAGAAAGTTATTATTTAGAGTAATTATTGAATTAAAAGTTAAATCATT
>BMAW01014554.1:27362-62735 GCA_019974015.1 Nephila pilipes
AAATTTTTTTGCACGCTTTATGTCAGGATCATGAGCAAGAAAATGTTCTAAATTTGTAGCAAATTTGAAACCCTCGCGAATTAAATCAGCTGTTAAAGCTGAATTTCATCTTCGACTTCGTCATTATCGACTTCTTTATTATCATAAAAATTCATATATTCGATCAAATCGTCCTTATCCAAAGGGCTTTCTATCATCAATTCTTCGATGTCAGCCTTTTGCAAGTTGTTGAAACCTTCACCACCAACTGCATTTAATAGAATTATAATTTCAGAACACACAGCTGATTTTTGTACTACGAAACTTTAACTTTTGGCGCATGCAGAATCCCCCCCCCCCCAACAAGCATTTAAGATCGATTGGCGCAACTGTTTGATGACAAAAGAAGCATGTGTATACAATCCATAATCATAAACTTTCTCCATTTTTCTACAATAGTCAAATTTCTTTCTTCCACCGAGTGAGTCTAAAATATATCTAAACGTTTGCTTTATGTAGTACATTTTAAATGCTGTTATAATACCCCGATCGAGTGGCTGAATCAAGGAGGTGATATTAGGCGGTAAAAAAAGGCATTTGAATATACGGAAAAAACTTTTTGGCGGATTCGTGCTAGAACAAAAAATTCGTGTTAAAAAGTATATCGGTGAAACGTGTTATTTAAAAATCGTGTAAAAAAGGGTTGGGTGTATATGTATTCAAATACCTAACACTGAATAGGTTATTCTTAAGATTTTGCGTTGAGTAGAAGCTTTTATATAGCGTGATTGTGAAAATTACAATGATTTTTAAAGAAGATTTCAGTGTTCAGAACTCGAACTACCATAGCCTGACACGTAAGAGTTATATTATTAAAATAATAGTCTGTTCCCTAAATAAGGTTACATTCTGTATTAATCAATTTACAAAATGTCAAAATATTTATATTCTATTGAGTGACCATGTTTTGCGAAAAGTCTTAATGTTTGCTTACATTTGTATAAAATGCCCTTTTGACAGTAAAAAATATGCACAAACAAAACTTTTCTGGGTCATTTTTTAATTTTGAAGCCCCGTAAGTTCATGAAATACATGCATTCGTGTTTAAAATTTAGGTTGATTCAAAAAGAAAAAAAAAAATTGGAAGATGTAGTGTTACCTAAATATTTTTTTTCTTTCAATTATTGGAATGAATTTTGTTGTAATGTAAAAAAGAAAACGATTTGATGCTATAATGCAAGGGACGGCCAACTATGGTCCGACATCTCTTCTTAATCCAGCCCATGGTTTAGTTTCTTTACAACAATATAATTACAATCCTGATGCAAATGCAAAATATAATTTTCATATTTCAAAATCTATTTCGCTGAACATTTGAGGACCTTCCGCCATACCTTCAATTGGAAGTGATTGGTCTGGGAAATGATATGCTAAATATCATGTTCAAAGAAATTGATCTAAATTAATTATATAAACTTTTCGGAAAATAAATACGATCAATTTAAATAACATGCTGGAGGATTTATATATATAAATGTAACATATCCTGTCGACTTTTGTAATGTAACATAATATCAAATAACAGTCGAGGCGTATTGAATTTTCACAGAACTTTTATTTTAAGCTGAGAGAGAGACCATTTCCATTACGTAGTTGGTTACATCATAGGACAGCAAGAAAAGGAGAGAAGAGAGAGTAAGAGAGAGCGTTTTTTGTTGTGTTTTTGTTTATATACCAGGGAAAATTCCCATGAAACGTCAGAAGCACGTGGTATGAATAAGAGGATTTCAGAGAAATATAATAGATAGCGAATTAAAAAGGGATTGTTTTTGACAGATTTATAATTGACTTTGGAAGGGGATCAGGAAATACGAATGAACTCTTTACTTTTGTATTAGGGAATGAGATAGAATAGAAAGTTATTATTTAGAGTAATTATTGAATTAAAAGTTAAATCATTATATATATATATATATATATATATATATATATATATATATATATATATATATATATATATATCTGTATTTGGGAGCTCTTACTTCGAAAACGAACCATATAAAATTACAGTACAAACAATTATTAACAAATGAGAATCTGCTATCTATAGGATTAACATTATGTTCTCGATATCAAAACGGCCGGTAGACGGGTAATGAATGAGGGCTTGAATGTTAATGATATATCATCTTTTATTTCATGTATCTCTAGACGTTAATTTTATACTAATCCAGACCTTCTCAGAATAAAAAAGTGTACTTTTTCAAGTATTTTATTACTATAAATCTTTGTTTAAATTTTTATATCTTATACAGGCCAATTGAAAAGTCCCCGGCCTGACACATAGATGGCGCTACTACAATTAAATCCATATGTTTTTTAGTTAGCCCTAACCCTCAAAAGATGCGTGTATAAATTTGACAGCTGTCGGATCATTAGTTTGTGAATTATAGCATTTTGAGTGAAGCAATTTTTGTCATTGTGAAAAAAATGGATAAAAAGGAATTTCGCGTGTTGATAAAATATTGCTTTTTGAAGGGAAAAAAGACAGTCGAAGCCAAAACTGGGCTTGATGCCGAGTTTCCGGACACTGCCCCAGGAAAATCAACCATCAAAGATTGGTACGCTAAGTTTAGACGTGGTGAAATGTGCACCGAAGACGGTGGACGCCCAAAAGAGGTTGTTACCGAAGAAAACATTAAAAAAATCCACAAAATGATTTTGAATGACCGTAAATTGAAATTGAATGAAATAGCAGACACACTAAAGATATCAACTGAACGTGTACATCATATCATTTACGAATATTTAGGTATGAGAAAGCTCTGTGCAAAGTGGGTGCCACGCGAGCTCCCTTTTGACCAAAAACAACGACGAGTTGATGATTCGGAGCAGTGTTTGAAGATGATCAAGCGTAATAAACCCGAGTTTATGCGTCGATGTGTGACAATGGATGAAACTTGGCTCCATCATTTCACTCCGAAGTCCAATCGACAGTCATCCGAGTGGACTGCACACGATGAAACCGCTCCAAAGCATGGGAAAACGCAACAGTCGACTGGCAAGGTTATGGCGTCTGTATTTTGGGATGCACATGGAATAATTTTCATTGACTACCTTGAAAAAGGAAAGACCATCAACAGCGACTATTACATAGCGTTGTTGGACCGTTTGAAGGACGAAATCGCCAAAAAACGGCCGCATTTGAAGAAAAAGAAAGTGCTGCTTCACCAAGACAATGCACCGTGTCACAAGTCAGTGAAAACGATGGCAAAAATCCATGAATTGGGCTTCGAATTGTTTCCTCATCCACCGTATTCTCCAGATCTGGCCCCCAGCGACTATTTCCTGTTCTCAGATCTCAAAAGAATGCTCGCTGGGAAGAAATGTTCGTCGAATGAAGAGGTGATCGCCGAAACTGAGGCCTATTTTGAAGCAAAGGACAAATCGTACTACAAAAATGGTATCGGAAAATTTGGAGGGTCGCTATAATCAGTGTATCGCCTTGGAGGGAATTATGTTGAATAAAAAAAACTAATTTTGCCAAAAAATGTGTTTTACTATGGTAGGCCAGGGACTTTACATTTGACCTGTTAATTTGTTTATTATAAACATATACGATGTTTGCTATTAAATAACGAGATTGACCCTGTGAAACATTTTATTTTGATCTCATTTAAATTTAATTACCATCACCTTCAATATACACCCTTCCTCTATCCCTACAGCGCTGCATGCGAATCTTCCATTGTTCAAAACAGTGCTTTAAGTCTTTTGTCAACTTCTTCATGACGCGTGCCGTTTCTCTTTCACATTTTCAATGGACTCAAATATTGTTCCTCTTAACGCAGATTTCTCAAGATAATACGAATAAGGCGGATGGTCTAACGCAGGGATGCTGTACTTGGCTATAAACCTCCTGACAGGCAGTGTGGAATGAGCCGGCGCATTGTCGTGGAGGAAAAATTTGCCGTACGGATTCTTTGTCAATTCCTACAGTCTCAGCAATCGCACGAATACTAAACTGACGATCAGATCGAATCAGATTACCTATTTCTTCAATATTGTCATTCGAGTGTGAATATTATCAACTTCTTCTCGGCCAGCTTGAAAACATTTAAATCATTCGAAAGCTCGTGCACGCAATAAATATTCATTGCCGTACACTGTTTTCAATAAATTATAAATTTCACTAGCGTTTTTTTTTCAAGTTTCATGCGAAATTTCACAACAGTTTGTTGCTCACTTATCTTTTCTCCGGCAAAGAAAAAAAAATAACTCCAATGCGAACGAAGGCTACATGAATACGGATTTGTTTACAGAAGCGAGAGGCACTGCATTCGAAAATGAAGCCTTCACGCTAAACAGCTGTCGGTTGCTGGCGCATGCGCACTTCTTTTGTCGCAGCGTCACACAGTCTCGTTATTTAATAGCCACACCTTTTTTTTTTTACATCGGAACAAATTTTAAAATTACTTATTTCCGTTTTTCATTTTTGTGTGTATATATATTATTTCAGTTTTGAATTTCGTTATGAATCTTATTATTACAGTTGCCGTATTTTGTTGAAAGATGCTTCGAAGACTGATTGAATCAATTTTGTTATAAAATGTAAATTTGAAGCAAAAATATACCTGCTAATGATAAAAAATGTGAAAATTTCGTTTTAATTTCAAAAAGGAAGTATTTATTAAAAATTAAATAAATTAGAATTCAAAGTCATTTATTTTATTAATTTTGAAATTAAATTAGAAATCAAGTAACATATTCTTTTTACTCAGATGGGAGAGAGAGGGGAAGTTCACTGGAAATATTTTGTTGTATGGGGTCACGCAAGAGTGATAAGTTTGAGAACTACTGTTCAAAGCTAATGTTTTCGGTGTCATGATAATTTCAATGTATTCAAATTATAAATAATGTTCTTCGTTTGTCTATGATTCACCTTTTCGTCGTTTATTTTTCGACACAAATGTACGAAAATGCGCAATTTATCATTTTTATCACGAAAAATCGTCAGAATCTCGTTGATTTATCATATGTACGATAATCTCATTGATTTATCATAAATACATATGATAATCTCATTAATTTGTCACACATTTCATGGTTATCTCATTCATTTATCACAAACACTTTTGAAAATCCAT
This sequence comes from Nephila pilipes, assembly GCA_019974015.1. NCBI lineage: Eukaryota > Metazoa > Arthropoda > Arachnida > Araneae > Nephilidae > Nephila > Nephila pilipes. The sequence goes on from BMAW01014554.1 coordinate 32,489, forward strand.
TTTTTAAAACGTTTTTCAGAATTTCACTTGGTGTGTGAGTGTGTGTATGTCATCAAATTTTCGATCGTTAATTTAACCAACTTCCCATCAAGCTAGAGCTTTGAAATTTTCGGAATCGTTCGTACTCGCCTAACAATGCAATATTTAGACGTTTGCGGCAAGTTTTAACTAATATTTCAATAATTTTAGTAAGTCAAAATATTCTTTCCTCTCGGCGCTTTTAGGATTGATGAAAAAATTTCTTTCCCCCTCTGGGAACACTGGGCACTCCCCACGCCACATGAGGTATCGTAAATCTTTTGTACTCACAAAGGGGAGATACTATCTCCCCTTTACTATCTCCGAGATAGTAAGGGTTGCTGACTTTTAGTCAGTAATCATTCGCAAGAAAGAAAGTTTCCAATATTTGGCACCGTGTCTTATCAAAATAATTTTTTCGGAATTCTGGTTCCCATTTTTTTTAATACAATGACTTAGAAACTTTCAAATGCATGTTGTGATTTTATGAGTATTATGAATTTTTTAATACTCTCACAAATGTCTCTTTTTAAGTAAATTTTAAACTTAAAAATAAAAAGTTTTAACTAATATTTCAATAATTTTCTCTAAAAAACTTTGCCACCATATACAAACGTTGTTTTTAAAAACGTTGGTTTTATATCGAATTATTTTTAAAATTGGTGTAACTGTCCTTTCAGGTATCTCTGTGGTGGTGTCTCTGCTAGTTCCTCCCCTCGCTGTGGTCACTCTGCCCCTTGCCATCGGTGGTGGAATTGCCTCTGCTCTGGGAGGGGGTGTGGTGGTCGGAACCGCAGGCACAGAAATCGTTCTGTTGAAGAACAAGTTGGATGAGTCCAAAACCCTCATTTCCGAAGAGGAAGCGAACTTTTCTCGAATGAAACTCTGGTTCGAACATTCTCAAGAACTTATGACAGCCATCGAAGAATTCGTTGGCAAGGATCTGTTGAAAGAACTGACGGAAGAAGCGAAGGAATTATTCGATGACGTCAAAAAGATGACCGACTTCAAGCTCGAAGAACACAATAAGAAATTCATGTCAATCATGATAGGCATGGTGGGGAAGATTTGCAAATCCAGCAATATAGTTCAAGAATTCGGGCCTGAGGTTGCGCCGGTTATCATTTCATTCGTCCTTGTGTTTTGTGTGGTCAGCGGGCACAATCGCATTATCTTGGACTGCGCTTTGCTTACTCATCATTTGCTGATTGGGTTTACGAGCACAGCAGATCTTGGCGTCGGAACCGGGCGACTCGTCGCCGGAATGGCGATGAACGGAACCGCCGCGGCTGGAAAAGTTATACCGGGCACTGTTGGCCGTGCCATTGCCCTAGGAGCTTTTGTAGCAATCGGCGTTGCTCTAGACGTTGTGAATGTAGTACTTTCTTCCATAGAGATACATAAAGGCGCTCAGAGCTCTCACGCAGATGAGGTTAATCATGTGGCTAAGTTGCTCGAAGATGAATATTCTTTTTTGCTAAATGTTTACAAAGAACTCAAGACATATGAGTGAATAATCATCGCTCTGTTGGCGCACTCAGGGCTCTTTCGTGGACGTGATACAGAAAAATTCTTTGAATAACAGAAACTACCAGAGGATACGAGACATTTGGACCATTTTTTTTTATCCAATTAACAGTAACTGCTTTCATTGAATTAGGAAAATAAAATTAATGTTTACAGCAAATTTGGTGATGTAGCTCCAAAAAATGAAATTTGCAATTATCTCAAGTCTGAAACAAAAGTGCTGCATCGTTTTTTTTTTTAAAGTATAAAATTGCTTAGGAATAACGCTCGTGGAAAATTTGCATATCCTATAAAAATGAGAATAAAATTAATAAAATTGGAATTCTAAAAACGTGATATGTAAACGTAGATCTAATTTGAACTCTGAAATAAATTGAGATGATTTTTTTTTTTGCCAGGATTTGTCCTGTTTTTTAAGTTATGGAGGATTTATATTTTGACACAATTTGGTGCAGTTGATAAGAAACTAGTTTCTTTTTATAATTTAATAAGCGTTTGATTATTTTTTTCATTTCCGAAGGAATAAACGAATACACACCGAGAGAAAATCTGTGTTGCTATAAACAAAACAAAACAAAAAAATATTTCAATTTAATCTAACTCAAAACATAACATTTTAATTTCTTATTACTGGATTTGATATGATTTCAAGTGTTAACTTTTCTAATAAAACTGAAATAACAATTTAAAATATTTGTGTAAAAAATTGCGACTTTTACTTTCTGAAATCAGAGCATTGAACAAATTTAATATACCAAGTTTAAAAACTTCTTTGAGGGGTAGGGTATATCTCAACGGCTCAGAATTAGATAGCAAAACAATGTTGCAAATGCTTCCCAGATGCACATGCGCACAATCCCCGTGCGTTCCTGCAGAGATTCTTCACTTCACACACTGATTTACCTGTAGTAGGATGTCTGATTATACTTTGGCGGAGCTAGCGAATGTGCGAGCCGCACAGAGGCTGTATAAGCAATAATATTCGATAGGGCTTACTCCTAACCATAAACCCATAAAACACCTGCCCCTTAAAGTCGCGACGTTCGGTTTCAGTTCGGCGCACATTTGGGCTACAGGAGATCAGCAGTGGTGGTCCGGAATATGGCCTCTTTGATCGCCGGACCATCATGCTTTTACATTTTTTTCTGGGAGCATATCAATTCACTAATGTATTGCAGCGCTAAGGAGCTGGTTGCACGTATCCTGATGGTGATGTTAGAGATACGCCCAGAATCTTGCAGAATATCTGGACTCCCATGCCTCGAAAATGTGAGCCTGCAACACAACTCCTGGATAGCAATTTGATGTTTACCTCTGACTTGTATGTAACTTATCATGTTACATTCATTAATGTTCATTGAATAATAAACCGCATGTACATTTACGTGGCGTCCTGTCTTTCTTACGCTACTTCACATATTTCCGTCCCAGCATTGTTTTTGCGATTCCGAATCATCCAGATGCACACAGAGGTTTTTAGCCCTGGTCCTGAGAACATACGTACAAACACCCAACGTCTCTGTTACACAATAGGCAAAATAACATATACCACCCTAGCTATCACTCCATCATTTACATTCGTGACAAACTTAGAAAGGCTTGCGTATCGATGAATATTTTAACTTCAATTAGATCGAGCTAGTATACGTTTTACGTAGTATACGTACGCTAGTATACGTAGCTTTCGATATACGTTTTAGGACATTTTAACTTCGAAAAAGCGACAGCCTTTACACTAAGCGAAAAACCTTTATAAGAACTGTATTTAATATATTTACTGGTAATTTTAAAATGTAATGTTTTTATAAAAATTTAAAATTTGTGCTCGTTTTTTCAGCCTTATTTGATAGAATCTTTTCAGCTTCAGAGAATATTTCTGATTATAATTCATTTGAATTTATTATTATTTTTTTATTATTTGTTAATTCAACATTTTACTTATTTTCGTACACAAACACGGACAGAAATATCTATTGCGTACTTTTTAAATTTTAACGTGCAATTTACGTATTTTATTTACTTCATTGGTAATTATTTTAGTCAATTTAATTTTATTTATTTATTATTTTTAGGAGCCAATTTTAGCTAGATCCCTTTTGGCGTACCAGATCACTTTAAAAAATTTTTAGCGTTTGCTTCAATTTGAATTACATTTATCTTAAATATATTCAATTTAAAAATCTATCGTTTGCTTTAAATTTAATTACATGTTGCTCATAAAATATTCAATTTAATAATTTATCGTTTCCTTTAATTTTAATAGCGAAAAAGTTTACTATTGTCCATTTCTCGAATTTTCATCGTTTACTTTAATTTTTATATATAATTCAGTAATTTAATAATAATTATAATAAAAAAATCGCATCTTAAGTGGCTAAATCTGTTCTTTGCATGGATTTTTTATTTATTTACTTTAATATTTTATTAAATATATATATCTAATAATTCATTCGCTTTCTAATTATTGTATTTATTTATTTATAGAAAGTTTTTTATATGCATATTTTTATAATGATTAATGAAAACAGAATTTGTAAAATACTGCTTATACAATAAGAAAAAAATATCAAATACACGGAGAAAAAAGAAATACTCAAAAATGAATACCTAGACGTACTCATTTTGAAATGAGTATGTTTGTATCAGATTTGAGCGTATACCTGTATCGAATGTGAACATTACAAGTATTCAAAACCAAAAAAAAATGGGAAATCAACATTCTCAAAAAATTATTACAGATATAAGGACTATAAAAGTTCCTTTTGTATACTGACTACGTATTTTACAAAGTGGGTTTCAAAAACAAATATGGTTTGCTTTAATATTTCGAACTATATTTCGTATTTACCACGCTACACGCGGTAGAATACAGGAATACTAAAATGAGTATGTACGCATACTCATTTTCGCGTCTGTGTTTGTTTACATTTTTGTCTCAGTCACGGAATATATACTTCATGAGAAAGATTCTTTTATTTAAGATTTAAAAATGTGTTGAATTGTTATTGATCATGATTTTTTGATTTGAAAATGATTTTCTGTGAGTAGTTATTTGTGCTTTACAGGTGTTTTTTTGTCTGTATTCATAATGTATTCATGTCTGTATTCACATCGTAATCGTAGCTTAGTGACTTCTTACTTTAATTTGCATTAAAATTATTCTCATACAAGTAAATATTTGTGTATGAAGCTTATATTTTATAGAATAAAAAAAGCAGTGTTGTTAAAATTTTAAGCCATTTTTTTTTTATCGTTGACTATACAGCGATGAAGCTGGACAAGAATTCCATTTTTTTTCACTTCATAAGTGTGTAAGGAAACTGTCTTTTTTTAATTGGCAGAGAAATTATTATACATTTTTATCTTGTTTTAAGATATATATTTGTATGTAAGGTTTTACTATTTTCGAAGAATTGTACATCCGTATTTTGTTCCAATAATACTGTGTGGTAATCAAAAAAGTTAGAAATGATACATTCAGAATAAAATGTTGACAAAAATAGTTTTTATTCCTGATTAATTTTATTATGAATTGAAGTAAATTTCAGATGCTTTATGACAGGAGTAAGATATTTCAGAATATATGTTTTTTAAAGAATATGGTTTTAATTTAAACTCAAATTTAATGTTTATTTTGGAACCAAATTTTCACAATCTAATCAGGCATCCTACCTGTTATGTCTCATTGTTCATCAGGTAAATTCCTAATTTAGCGTACTTATTGGCGCGTTTTTAAAATCGCGCCAAATGCGGAATTCTCAAAGTCTTAAGTCGGAATCGAGATGACGTTTTTACCGTTGGACAAAAAACACGTTAACTGTGAAATATAGAAAAACATGAGCTGAAGCGGTAGAAATGTTAAAGAAACGGCGAAATTTTATCCGATTGACAAAAAACGTATTAAATCAGCGTTTTGTGGCAAACATTAATATAAGAAATAGGGTAGATCTTAATTTTACTTAAAACAATAAAACTTAGATAAATATATTTAAGATTGTATAAAATAAATAAGATTTTTTTTTTTAATAAATATACTTATATATAACATAACTACGAAATGTTGAAAAAAGGTAAGAAAATACGGTTAAATTATGACCGAAAGACAAAAAAACACAGTAAATCAGCATTTGTGGAAGACATGAAAATAATTTTAAAAAACGTGAAAAAAGCACTAACCTTATGATGGAGGGATGTCTGTGATCAGGCGGGTAAATTATAACAATCGCGTGAAGGAAATCTCTAAACGTATCATCATTCACAATGCTTTCTTCGGCAGTAATTAAATTAGTAATAAATTAAAAAGTAAAATAATTAAGTAATATAACTAAATAAGAAATATAATATATAGATAATATAGAATTAGAATAAATCAAATATAAATAGTATAATATAATAAAAATTAATTAGAATTAAATTAAATCAAATAAAAATAGTATAATATTAATAACAATTAATTTAAATCAAAGATAAATAGTACAATATTATATAATTGAGAATTAAAATTCAAATATATATAGTATAATATAAACAAGAATTAAAATATATATAATATAATATAAATAAGAATTAGAATAAATCAATCGTCAGAATAGAAACGAGATACCCTTTCATAGTAGGGTTACCACAAAAATACAATTCTTTCGATTTTACGACTTTCTGGAACTTTTCTGGCTGGGTTACCAGATTGGCGATTTATCGCCAATTTGAATTTTTCTCAGTCGCCAAAAGTACGCTAATTTAAGATCCACCCGTTCATCATATTATAAGTGATTGTCTTGTGTTTCATCACTATTGTCTCACATTTTTTAAGTAATCCAATTTAAACTCCTATGACTTGGGGTTAGAAACTACTACTTGTTTGTGTTGTAATTCAAAATTTGATTTTTATATAATTAAGGTTTATACACAGATATTTCATATCTTGGTTTATTTTTATAATGTGGCCCAAAATTATTGCAAAATTTTGAATAAATATTTGGTGCAGTATATTCAGATTTTATTCTATTCATGAACTCCAACCTTTATGCACACTGAATAAATAAAACAATCACTTTTGTATTCGATACATGACACAAATACTATAGATATGTATAATTCATTATAAATTGTAAAAACACTTATAAATGTTCACCTTAGTACAGGGCCAATCATATTATCTACCCCTTTTATATGTTGTATTTTTATTTACACAATTTAACCACTTTATTCATGCATTTCTTAAAGTTAATATGCTTGTGCAGAGATGAATTACTTTGTTCTGGTGTTGATTGGAAGAAACACGAATGACATTTGCACGACAAGGCAATGTTACAGATTCTTAAACAGTACTCAAGATTTATAGAATGTAAAATTTTCTATTTCCTCAAAATTCTGTTTTTTATCCCCAACTGTATCATTCCTATTCAAATATAATTTTAAAAATTAACATTTTATACATATTTTTAAAAATCAGATTATCACTAATATAAGTTTAGGTATGTGTCTTGTTGTTTACAATAGTTAAAATTTCTCTTCATTTACATTAAAACATATAAGTAAAAATTGTATTTGATTAATAAATATTACTTTGAGGAAAAGAATTTAATGCTAGCTAAGTATATATTATTAAATTTGAAATTGTATATAGAATTTACATATTCACATATATTTTTCTTAAATACTGTTGAAACCTATTTGAAACATTATAATCAACTTATGATTAAATTAATTTTGTTTGCAAAACACATTAAAAAAACCTTCAAGGTACAAAATTGCACCCGTTTAAATCATAAATTGTTATATAACTGTTACAGCTTTAATTATTTATCCTGATTAAATGAGAAAATAGTTTAATCCAATATTGCTTTATTTTTTAAACAAGCAGCCTGATAAATATAAAGTGTTTATATATAAAATATACTATAATTCAGAAGAGCGTAATTACACTTAAAGTATTCACATGTATTTTTCAGAGGGTTTAAAATAATTACAATACTAGAATAAATATTGAGGCCCTTATTTTTAACATGTCAGAATCAACTGATGATCTAATGATGAATAACAATATTAAAACATGAAATAATTTGAAATACAAAATAAGCTTAATCAAAACAAAAGACTGGAATAGTCGTTAGCAGCTCAAAAATACATCTGTTTAAGGCAGAAAATAATTTAAAACTTATATTGGAAGTGTACAAACAAATGCCAGAAGCAAGTTTAAATAGGCTTACTGAGCAACATTTTAACTACACAATTAAACGAGCATAAGTCTATAGATGTATAAAAACATACTCAGATTATTTCTTTTCGAATGTAAATAATTGAATAATGTGAGAATTGTATTGAATATATGAATTGAAATAAAACTGATGTACAAGACGTAAACAGCTTGCTCATAGAGAAATCCAATGTTAACGCATACCACATAGGTTTGTTTTGGTAGACATATGTCGGTAAAATTATTAATTTTTTGCTATGAATGATTTATGATAAATTTAATTATATGCTGAATGTAATAAATATTCACCTCATTTTGGCACATTATTTAAAAAATATTGTGTTGCAAGTTTTATGTATTTACTTAGACACCTAATAAGTCATACTATTTGATTCATTCAGATAAAAAATGAACTCAATTTTAAGCAACACCAAAACATTATGGCAGTGGCTGTTGCAGTAGAACATAATGTAGGTCAAAACAAAATTGAAAAAGTTTATGTATATCATGACACAAATCTAAGTGCTAAAATCACATAATTTAAAATTCCGCTTTTAAAGGTTTCTAACCAATAAAATGGCTTACAAGTCTTGAAATAGGCAGGTTTACAAAAAACTTTTGTATGCAATTAACCTTTCTAAGAGAGTAATTTGGTGTAAAATTTATAATACTTTTTTTAGAACAGAAATTACAAAATGAACATAATCAATTGGCAAAATGAAACATGTTAATCAGTTTCAATACTTTTTATTATTCTATATTCCAAAATTTCTTTACAATATGTGACATTATGTATAAAAACTAAATGTATTTACAAACTAATGCATAATGTATATTTTGTTTTAATTATGAACTGATCCATGTTGTTTAAATTAGATTTATGTTATTGTATAATACGTATTGCAAAATGCTTTAATTGAAAACACTTGTGATATTTCTAAAAAAAATCTTATTATATTGATATTTTTTTATAATAAAAATATCAATTGTCATAAGGAGACAAGCTCTGTCCGAGTAAATTTTAATCCATTAACACCAATTAAAAATAACACGTGTTTAGGAGGGAAAAAAAAACTTTAAAATTCCTTGTATAACACATGTTTTGGGATCTAAGTGTGTCAAAGTTCATAATTCAAAGCAGCAAGAACTGCTTTATAGAATGGATGGTTTCACAGACCAAGCAGAAATTCTTACATGTAATAGTTTATACTATAATGGTTAAGTATATTCCAAAAATATAGCTGTATTATATGGTTGTGTAGATGACTTGCTTCTCTTTCGAAAAATTAAAGAATGTCTACATAATAACAATACAAAAATAGTATATTTATTTGAAACAGCGTTGTTTGAAAAGCATTTTCACTCGTATTTAGTAACCTGACAAAATGTTGTTTTGAAAGAAGTAAAAAATCTGCTTACCTTTACATATGAGAACTTCCTATATTTTAAATACCTCATTGTAAGCTAGATTAAAACATAAGCAATGTTGTACGAATGGGGATAGAGTTGGAATATAGCATGGATTAGATAGCAGTGTTTATAAGCGACATGCCTTCATCTGCAGGAGTTAAAATATTATTTTTTTTTTTAATATTCTTGTTTCAAAATCGTGAATGTTTTGTTTTTAAATACCCAATATCTATGTGCATGATATTCAGAATAAATTTTTCATAAATATGATACGGTTTTATTTTTTCTGTGTAGAGCAAATCATTAATTTTAGATATTAGTTTAGTTATGATGTTAATTCAAAAGTAAATATATATTAGATGGGGAGGAAAATGCTGTACACAGTAATGTACAGCATTTTTTACACATGTAAACAATGTACATGAAAAAAAATATTACGTTTTTTATAATGGAAAATCTAATATTCATCATTTCATCATAATGTTTCAAGATATTTCTAATAACTTATTATTAAGTGACTGAACTTTAAATAAAACTCTATTTTCTGCACATATAGGAAACAAACTATATATTGCTTCTAAAAACATAAATATAATTCTTAATGAACTGAATTGCTTCTGTAACTAATAGCTCAGATTCCTTACACATTTGTTTTGAAAAGAATTTAACTCTTGAATCGAATCGATTTTCGTTAATTTAAGATTTATTAAACCACTCGAATTGATTTAAATTTGAGGTATAAGCTCAAATTACAATTTATGATCACATAACAGTTGCATTTTTGTTTCTAAAAGTAACAGTTTTGTTACTCACAGTAAATGAATGAATTTTGAATCGGAAGTTTTGTAACAAAAACTTCATAAAGTGTAAAATAATATATAAGATGAAGAAAACGATACTTGCAAATAAAGGAGCGCTTATTTATTTCCCTGAAAATTTTAATTGATATATATTTTTCTGTTTAAAATTCATTTTCGATACAACAGTATCGGAAAATAAATTCAAAACATACTCACTGGATTGTTTGATTCTCATATTTGATGCAGTAACAGATTCACAAATGAATACATGACACTCATTTTTCTATTCCACACTCATAATTGATACAAGATTATATTCAAAAATGAGTATGTGAAGTTTCCATTTTGAGTACGTACAAAAATGAGTATGTGCGAGACTCAAATATGAGTATGTTGGGATCGGACCCATTTTGAGTATATGACGTATTCAAAAGTGAGTACGTGAAGTTGCCATTCTGAGTATGTGCTTGTTACTAAAAATGAGTATGTGCGAATCTCAAATTTGAATACGTTGGGATCGGAGCCATTTTGAGTATGTGAAGTATTCAAAAGTGAGTACTTTCTACTCGATTTTGCATACCCGTTTTTCGCAGTGTATCACAACATTAGATATCACTCACTTTGAGAGATAAAATGAAGTTCAAAATTTTAATAATTTTTCAACATTTTTGAAAATTACCATCTAACTGCATTACCAAATAATTTGCAATTGTAATTGGTAAGTTTATATCAATATTATAAAGTTGAGCTGGTTGTGAAATTATTAACAATTATTAGATGCATGTTCACCAAATTATCGAGTAAATCAAAGCTAAATCAAGCCAAGAGATTGCAACTAACTGATGGCCGCATAACGCACATTTTTCATTACAATTGATTCTCTCAAACATTTCTTTTCCAGTACATGGTGGATAATCTAGGAACATTTCACAGGCTTATTTGGTCTCGAATGCATGACAGTTATAGTCCGAAACAGTACAATCAAACGTATTTTTGTGCGGGGTTAGGGACCGTTGAAAAGAAAACTCATAAAAAATATTTTGGAAGTTCATAAGTAGTAAAATATATTGTTTGCAATATGTTAAAAAAATTATGTGAAAGACATCGCATGAAACAAGGTCCACATAAAAATATAACTCAAAACCCTTATAGCCAGAAACTAGTTGTTCACCAATAAATCAAATGTTACATACACGAAAATTTCAAAAAATGTGCGCATAAAAAATGATCCATTGTCAAAAAAACGCGGATGTTCTTGTGAGCAATCGTTCTGAAATCGCTTTCGTCACTCGGCGAATCAACCTCGTCCAGAGTGGGCCGCGGTAGCCTAGTGGTCAAGGTCGTGGACTAGCGGCCGGCGGTTTTCGTTCAGTCGCGGGTTCGATCCTTGGCCGCCAAAGACCCGCCGTGTAGCTGGGGCTGATGCACGTTAAATCTGTTCGGGGCCCAAAGTCCTCCCTTTGGCGTGGTGTGGATGTTAGGAGAGGGGGGTGTCAGTTCAGGTGTCGTCCTCGTCATTTGACCGTGGTTCAAAATTACGAGGTCCTTCGCCTATAGCCCTCGTGTTGCTTCTAGTGCGACGTTAATTAAAACTAAACACCCTCGTTCAGAGTCGCCATTTTTAAACGATTAAATAACGATTGATGTCATACATAATTATTTACTACCATCTTCAATATATATCCTCTTCTATCCCTGCAAAGCTTCTTGAGAATCTTCCATTGTTCGAAACAGTATTGGAAGTCTGTCAGCTCCTTCAGGATGAGACCCTTTATCTTTGTCACAGTTTCAACGAACTCAAATCTTGTTCCTTTTAATGCAGATTTCACCTTAGGAAACAGAGAGAAGTAGCATGGGGCAAGATCCAGCGAATGAGGCTGTTGATCTAATACTAGAATGCTGTATTTAGTCTAGAAACCTCTTAACAGACAATGCGGAATGAGCCAGCGCGTTGTGGAAAAAATTTGCCGAACGAATTCTTTGTCAATCCCTACAGTCTCGGCAATCGCACGAATACTTAACCACCGGTCAGTTCAAACCAGATTACCGATTTTTTTCGATATTGTCATCCGTTTTTTGACGGGGAAGAGCCTGAATCATCTTCAAAGTCTTCTCAACCGTCTCGAAAACACTTAAACCACTCAAAAACACGCGATTCAAATTCGCTGCCGTACACTTATTTCAACAAATTGTAAGTTTCAGTAGCGTTTTTTCCAGGTTTCGTGTGAAATTTCACGACAATTCGTTGCTCACTTATTTTTCCGGCGAAACGAAAAATAACTCTAATGCGAACGAAGACTACGGCTATACGGATTTGTTTACAAAAGCGAGAAGCACTGCATTCGGGGGAAAAAAAAAAAAAGGTCTTCACGCTTAACAGCTGTCGTTTGGCGCATGCGTACTTCTTCTGTAGCAGCATCAATCTTGTTATTTAATCGTCACATCTCGTAGTCTGTAATCAGTTTTTGCGACGACGTTTTATTGGTTATCCTCATGCATGTGTCGCGATAACCAGTTGTACAAGATCAAAACCCATCTGAAAATTTTAAAGTTCCTTTTCAGAATCGATATCAAATACAAGGAAATTCAATTATAGTTTCCAAATTGTTTGTTAAAGTGAAAAGTGCGATAGAGGCTGAGCTATAATGTAAAAAAATTGGTGATGCAATATTAATACATTTTTTGTGATGTGATGTAATGTAGGATGGGCTATATCTGCAGTTTCCTTTTTAAATTATTCTTTGAAAAATCACACATAAAAGGAACGAATAAACAGCGGCGCCCCCAGAAATTGATTTTGGGAGGTGCATGTAGACATTGCCACGAAAGAAGCATTTTTTTTAAAGTTTAGAATCACCACTTGGAAAAAAACTAAAAAATACACCCCTATATCAGCTTTATATGTCCTGTTTAAAACTGCTTCAAAGTTGATAAAGTTTTTTTTAAATTACAAAAATAAAGGACTCTTAAGAAAAATAATAAAAAAAAAGTCATGATAACAGACTAATTCCTTCTAACCAGAATTGGTGCAATCCAACATGACTGAAAAACAGATAAAAATATTCGAAAAAAAATGGTTAAAAAAATGGGTGTATTATGAAATGAAATATTATGTATAAGCTAAATATTTGCTTGCATTTTCAACAAAGTCCATTTAAGCGCATTCAATATATATATTTTCTCTTAAGTAGATTTTTAAATATTTCCTACTTGAAAACGCGATATTTCGAAAGTTGAAAAGCAAAGGCGAACAAAAGTTGATGGATAATCGAGAAAATATGAATATTGTAGTCTTGTAAAACTTCTACAGCAATTAATCTCGACAGTTATACCAATAATTTTGTTTTCCATTGCTGATATATTCTGCAGTCAAAATACTAACACTGCAATTTGACAAATCTGTCTTTCTGTATTTCTAATTTGTTTTCATTTAAAAATATGAGCTCATTCTCCCCGGAAAGGTTAAAATATCTAATGAACTCTTAATTGTTTTGTGAATCTTTAAGTTGCAAAACTATAACATTCAAAACCTGAATAAAAGCTGTTATCCTAAAATAATATTCGGATGGAATTCCAGAAAAAAATTTTGGGGAGGCGGGTGCATATGTCCCTTTTCACCGTTCCCCCTTGAGTACGCCACTGCGACTAAAAACAGGTTAAAATATTGGAATTTTATTCGATTTCTTACAAATATCAACATCTAAAAGATAAGCGAAAATGAGTTACTTCTTAGTGGTGCAAAAACAACGAAATTTTTTTTTTTCAAGTATAAGAATATTTGTTAAAATCCAAATAGTAATAAACCAATAGCATATTTACTTTTACGTTAAAGAAAAACAAAATTAATATAATTTTATTTTACTTGCTTCAATTTTACTTATATTTAAAGTCAGGTGGGGTAATTGTAAACAATTTTCGAAGGTTTCAACTTCTTTCCTTATTTTCCAACTATTAATATAAAAAAAATTCTTATCATCACTAAAAATACTAGTTACAATCTTACTTTTGTACAAGGTTACTCAAAATAACTCATTCGATTTAAAAATTGTATATTTTCATACATAAAAAACACAGAATGATAAGTAATACATGAATGGAAAAGGAAAATGAGAATTTTTTTTTACAAGCGTTCGGATATAACTTCCTTTAATTACATATAATATTAATTCGATATGTAAATTCATGCCAAACACGTTGCAAAGCGTCAATGGTAATTGATTCTACAGCAGCAGGATTCCTCCCTTTAAGTTCAAATACCTTTTTGTGTATTGGGGGCCCATACACTTTCACAAATCCCCAAGAGAAGAAATCACATGGGGCCATATCTGGTGACTTAGGAGGCCAGCTGTGTAACATCGAGTCATCTGGTTCACTGCAACCGATCTAACTGCGAGGTAGCTTCGTGAAAGCTTGTAAAACGTAAAATAGCTTCCCGAAGAATACACGATATTTCACATTATAAAATTTCCTCATTTTTCCTTTGGATCAATTTCAATCACTACGATCTTTCTTTTTCTTTCTTTTTCCCCCCCCCTCTTCAAAGTCAAATTCACATTTTAAAAACGAAAATATTTAAAGGAATTCACCCTAAAATTGTCGATTGCTCGTATCGCGTCCATATTCCGCAGAGAATGCTTTGTTCCTGCTGACTGAATTCGGTGAGAGAATTGCACAAATATTAAAATTACACTTTTACAGGTTTTACACAAATATGACACATACGTTATTATTCAATGTGATAATTTTCTTCATCGGAAAATTCTTCTTTTCTCATTTCCAGGTTCTAATAATAACACAAGATCTGGGTGTTAAGAATACAGGGAGAGAGAATATATTCCAGCGTTAAATTTTTAGTTACCAAATCTTTAAAAGAATCAAACACCGTAAAATCGCTAATTCTCAGTTAATGTTTGGCGTTCTATTTAGACAACAAACCTCTAAAATATCAATGAATTTTATGTCAATGCTGTTGATTCAATTCGTACTTCGTGTAACGCGTTTCACAACGCACGAATAAACAAGGTGGATTAATCCTTTGAAGGATGCAATGTTAAAAATTGAACCTATCAACGAAAAAGCATGACATATGCAATACTGTGAATCCATACTGAATAATTCGAGATAAAAACCAACGTTTTTTCTTTTTTCTTTTGGTTGCTCAGTTTATTAAAAAAATTATTGAAATATTAGTTAAAACTTGTCGCAAGTTTTGGCGGTATTTAGCCAAATGTGGCTACCCTGTTCCGCTTCGAGGACGTAACATTCAGCCAAAAAAAAAAAATCACCAAGTTTGGCAATTTTGGAAATCGCGCCAAGTGGTTGGGCTGAACTGCTGTATTATTAAAAAAAATATTGAAATATTAATTAAAACTTGTCGTAAATGTCTAAATATTGCATTGTTAGGCGAGTAAGAACGATTCCCAAAGTTTCAGAGCTCTACCTTGATGGGAATTTGGTTAAATTGACGATCGAAAATTTGATGACATACACACCAAGTGAAAAACATAAAAACGTTGTAAAAAGGGTATCGCCATTCACCATGGGGAATCAAGTAGCGACAGACGAGCCCTTCCATCTGTTGCTAATGTTAGATGAAAGTAAAATTTCTCTCGGCAAGTTTTGTTGCTGCAGTAGCCTAGTGGTCATGACACGAACTCCCGACCGGTGCTGTTTCCCTCGAGGAATACGCTCAAGCCTGATGTCACTGAGAACCCACCGTGTTGATGCACGTTAAATCTTTCGGGGCTCCAAGTCTTCTTGTGGCGTCATGAAGAAGCTAGGAGATGGGGCTGCTCAGGTGTCGTTGTCATCGGTTTAAAATGATGAGGTATATCACCAATAGCTCTCGTGTTACTTCAAGTGCGACGTTAATCAACAATTAATCCCATCAAGTTTTGACAAATTTCCGCTGAATTTTATGTATGACAAAGAGTTTGTGAATTTGCGATAGCGCCTCGCAACTTGTGACAGCGAAAGGTTGAGTGAGTGAGTCGTTTCATTTTCGAAACATGTAAACTCGGTTTACATTAATTTAAAGCAGGCCCGCAGTGCTCACTCATGTGAACCAAAATTCAAACTTTAATTGACCGCAAACGTACCAAAAAACATTCCACCGTGAATCGTTAGTATCAAATCTCATTGCTAAGAGAATATCTCAGTACATTAGCTCAATTATCGTCGCAATTTTTCTTCTACACTCTTGTTCAGAAACAATAACTATGTTGAGCTCATTTTAAAAACCATGCAGGCTGTTTTGCGTGAGTGGGCGATACACAATGTATACCGAACCAAAAAACCTTCTAAAGAACGCGAATGGGCATTACTAGACATAGGAATCTAGCGAAATAGATTGTCTTTCGTGAGTAGGCGATACACAATGTATACCGAACCAGAAAACCTAATGAAGAACGCGAGTGTGCATTACTAGACGTAGGAATCGAGCGAAATAGGAGCACCTGACCTGTCTGCAGCAAGTCTAATATATTTCATCCAGAAGAGTATGATGTCAGACAGATTAACTTTTCGGAGTTTTTTGACATCAGTATTGTTGTGGACAGATTTTTAAAATTATATATTTCGTGCAAATTCATTTATTTCAACAAAACATGATTTCCCTTCACTTATTGTCAAATGTTCTGAATTTTTCTAATGGGGCTTGGGAGGATTAGTTGCCTTCCGAGAATCGAGAGGGTAAAGTGAAAGTTGTAGTAGTAGATTTTAATGTGAGAAATAGGCGTTAAAAGAGCCAAAATTAAAAAAAAAGTGATATATCTAATTCATCCCACACATATACGCACAAGGTAGCCCGAGAAATAAAATGTGCTTCCGAAACATCATGCAAAGTATTTTGCGTTGGACATACCTTTTTTATAGCCTCACTATTCCAATGAGAAACAACGTAATATAGAACTGAATCCGAAAATAAAATGCCATCTATATTCGCAATATAAATATAACGGAACTCTTCAGTTTTTGTCTTCATATTTGTCTTAAAATAATTGCATAATCTTAAATTTAAGTAATGCATAAAATGCATTTTACTTTGTACAAACATTTAATGAAATATCAGAGGAGATTTGAAAATTTAGGAAGATGAAAACAATGCTGCATTCATCAGTTTTATATTCAGCGATAGGTTACTAAATTTTACATTTCCTTTTCTCCTTAATTCAAGTTATGATATACTTTTTATCTTTGCGGCTTTATCGAATTAGTTTTCTATTTCAAACACACAGAAAATATTTGGCTTTAAATGCTTTGGCCCTCTCCAAAGAAATCGCCAAATTTACGCCAATGGCCTTCAATATATCCTCTGCTATATACCGTAGAAACTCAGATATTCACTATATATTCGACGTTATATTTCGTCACCAAATCTTCAAAATTCAATTTTTCTTATACTATGCCGCCCTTCTATGAACGAAAACTAAATGGCTGACAAGTTCCAACGAGTAAGATTTCGAAAAGGACGAGAAAACCTGAAAACTCGGAGAGAAAAAACGATGGTTGATATTGCTGGGGTTCTCTTCAACAACAATGCCAGAAATATATGACTATGTGGTGTCTAACTACACAAAAGAGACTGAAGTAAAGCGCTAAGCCTCCCACCTACCGGATATTTTGATTTCGTGAGCGTAATGTTAATCCTACAGCATTTCTATTACCGTTTTCAAATCTATATTATTTTAATGCAGAGAATGAATGCGGTAAAGTGCATCCGAAAGAGAAAAAAAATAATGAAGGTTTCTGCCGATTTACATTTTCTCTCCGATTTTCGAAAATAGCTTAGAAATTTTTTTTAAAAACCGGAAAACCAACAAACAAATCCTTCAAATAGAGGTAAAAATATTTTTAAAAATCGGAGGAAAGATGTAATTCCGCAGAAATCTTCGTTATTTTTACTCTTTTAATTAAACTTTATTACATTCAAAGAGATAAAATAGAAAAGATTTGAGGATGGTAGTAAAAATTCTATAGGAATATCATTACGTTCATGAAATCACAATAGCCCGTACTTACCCTTTTAATTTTACAATAATTCCCAGCAGCTACTCCTACAGAGAGCTGCTGAGGTTATAAACAAATGAAAAAAAAAGGAAACCAGGAAACTGGGATGACAATATAATTTTAGCTTCATAAAATCAAAATTATTCTTAATTTTTACAGATTCATAGTGGTAAAAGTTAAAGTTTTAAATGTAACTTTTAATTTTTTCTACAAAACATATATCTAAATTAATAATCCATGTGTTCTCCAAAACATTACTTCTTACGGTCCATGAAGATATTTACCTTAGAAAAAATACTCACTCTCTATTCGCAATATAAATATAATGCAATTATTTAGTTTGTTCTTCACTATTTTGAAATTTCGCATTTATTCTTAAAATAATTGAAAAAAAAAAAAAATACAGTTTTTTGAGAATAAAAATTTCTGGAAAAAGTTTTAATGATCTATATGAATTTGAATCAAGAAAAATATTGATTCATCTTTTTAACAATTAAAAACTATTTATTAAATCTTCCATCTCATCCTCTTAAAAATGCCTGCATGACGATTGATGTTGATTTCTGCGGATGCCTAGACCGCATACGGCCTTCAAACCTATATCTTGTAGGTGTGATAAAGAATGGCTGTGTGTGGAAAATTTATCATGCTGAGTACTTAATCAGTGAAAAGTATATAGGAGTTGAAGCTTAAAGAGTTGAGAAATACATGGATAATTGAAAGATGAGATTTGAGTTTTGCTGTAATTTTCGTTGAATGGAAGGGAAGGTACCAAACAAGCTCCCAGAAAAGGGGAACAATTGAATCCAAAAAATTATAAAAGAAATTTGTTTAATTTGTATGCACCGTGTGGGAATTCAAGGTAGCTGAGCTGAAAGACTGGATTGCTATTGGTCGGTAGAGAGTGGGGCAGGCGAAAGAGACGAAGTTCCGCCCAAGAGGATGGTTAGAATATTCAACGGGAAAATATTTTGTAGACATTTAAAGTAGTATGAAAGGTAGAAAAAATGAATTAAAAATGAATCTTCAATTTTGGTGATTCATATTACTTGAAGGATTTTATTACAATACACAAAAAGAAAATAATAATGGTAGAAATTTTAAAAGAGGTGCAGTTTATTCTCTTTTCCATAAACATAAAACACGCAATAGAGGAGCCATAGATGCAAACGGCATAAAGAACACAATGCAAAAATTGAGGACCATTTTTTTTAAAAATCTGAAACAAAAATTTCAGTACTTTATATTTGAATAAAATCTAAAGATATCGAACAAAAAATTCTTTCCATAATCAGGGCAGGAACAACGAAAAAAAAAACTTGTAAAATCCATCAAAGTATAATTATTTGAATGTATTAATCAATTAGGAAACTCAAAAAAATTAAGCATATTTTAATATTATATATTTCATCTACCAAGAAATTATGGCTATTATTCATTTAGCAATTCACGTTGATTGTGTTACTAAACTGGTGTGCTCAGTGGACAACTTTCGCCAAGGCTGTTTTATTGTGAATATAACAAATTCAAACTGTAAAATATTACTCATTAAATATCGAAGGAATTTGGCTCCAAAACAGACCAAGAAGGTAGCCAAATTAAGAAAAAGTTGTTTAGAAAAAGTTAAAGACAGCCAAACAAACATGGTGACTACGCAAATATCTTAAATTGTTGAATAGTTCAACCTTATTTCATTATGTTCGAACATTTTCTAGTGCGTTTACATTGGGCAATTCAAGAAATACTTAATTTGTAAGCTAGTTTTTCTTTAAATCATTGAGAGATTTAAATGAAATGTTCCATTATGATACAATTGTTTGAAAATAAAATTATTACTGGGGTTTAAGGAAGCAAAATGACTTAATAAAGAACATGCGCTGCACATACACATTCAATTTAATTCATGGGGCGTCGTATTGAAAAATAAGAAATGTTTGCTGCTGGAGAAAAGTCATTTTTAATTTGATGTTAGAAAAATTCAAGATCCCCGTAGCTAAAATGCAAAAAGCATGATAAGCAGAACGTCAATTCTTTATTTTTATTACATTTATCCGCATCTATGCCTACTCAAGTGCAGTTGCGGTTATATAAGGGCAAAAACAAAGAAAAAAAGAAAACTGAGAATGCAGTAAACAAACCTATTTTTAAAAGTCGAACTTATTCTTTATTTTCGTAGATTCATAGTGGTAAGAATTACCATTCTGACCACAAACTAACACCGTACTTTTTTTTTCTTCTAAAAATAGGTTTTTAAGGTTTTATTGTGAAATTAAATAGGATGTTTAATTGTGTTGTTCTTTATCTTTCCACATGTTCTTTTATAGTGACAATAGAAAAAGAATGAAATAGACACCACTGTTACATTTTATGTGACCAACAACTACTAAATTTATAAGCACTTAGCTAGATTGATAAAATACTTTCATAAACTCTACATACTTTCATAAAGAGATACTCTTTATGATAAAAAAGATATAAAGATAAAGAGATATATCTTTTTTTTCCCATCATAACAAGACCACCAATCAAAGAATAATCTGTCTAATCAAATGGGCTTCATGGATACCAGTGTTGAGGGTCACTCTGAAACTTTGTTTCAACCCTTTGGAAGGACTTCCTGGAGTGTGCATTTCAATACATATCTTGTCCGTTATACCAACAAAAAACATTATATATCAGAATATCTACATCAAACTTATTTGGAGATACTTAGCAGTATTCCTTCGAAAGCACCCCATACCTAGACTGGTGATAGTAAAAAAAGAGCGTGATCTATACGATAGAAGTATTTTTGCGAACATCCTTTCTACTTACTTTACCATCAAAATCATTAACTCTGATCGCTGCTCTATTTTTTAATCGGAGTTAATTGGTATTGAAGAGTATCTCTTAAGGCTGGAGCCTCTGGCACCGCCTATCAAGATATGAAGAATTTGACCGACAGCCGCAATTCTATCCAACACTTGAGGAACTGGTTCTGCATTGATCATAAAAGCACCCATATATATCTCTTTTAATCTTACTTCATAACTTTTCATTCCCCGTGTGGTGACCGTGTATGACAGAATAGTCCCACTGTAGCTCATGCATGTTGTGGCGAAGTGGTAAATATATTTCGAGGCATCCATTTTAAATCCAAAATCATTTATTAACAACTTCATGTCACTCGTGAAAATACACCAGCATTCATCTTTCAAACCTCTGCTCTCGCCAAGGACAAAGTCTCGTCTGCAAAACTGTCTGGGCGGGCAGCGTATCAATTTCCACTGTTGCAGGGGAAGTGACGTCAAACAAGTAGAGTATAACATTTCCTAGAATAAAGTAACACATATATATATATATATATATGCGAGCCACGACGTCACAATGTCGTGAAAGGTGACTAAAATGGGTACCCAGCATCTTGGGGTATTGCCGAGCTCTCTGCCCCTGGGGTTTATATCAGGGAACCTCAGGGACTTACCTAAAGAAGGCAAGTGCGGGCATCATGACCACGAGGGACCCTAAAGAATCTTTTTCTTTCCCATTGGGTTTACTGTCCTTGGTAAACACAGGTGACACGACTCCGGATTACCTTAGTGATCCTTCTCTATTTCCGACCCCTCCCACTTCTTGTCAACCAAATTTTGCCTTTTTTTTAATTTTTTCAAACATCTAGTCACAGTTAAATCTTGTTTGGCGTATCATAGCCACATCAGGCATTTGCGCCAATACCTTTCACATTCACTCATTCACTCAAAACCTTTCATTCTAACACAATATATATCATTCGGTGGATTCCCTCTCATATTGGCATCCGAGTTAAAGAAGTTGCTGATACCCTAGCTAAGGAGGATACTTCAATGGTTTTGATTTCTACCTCCTTAACTTTTCTCGAAACTTGTTCAAGAATTAAATCTGCTATCGATTTTTCTCGACATTCTTCTCCGACGCATGACTAGTATTTCAACAAGTAGCTTGTGGAGCCATCGTTTTTGAGGGTGATTGGGCTCAGATGAATTGAATATTTCTAAGCATTCCCTTGAAATGCCTTAAATTTGGCCAGAGAACTAAGACCTTTCCTGTCTGTAGAAATTTAAGTCAGAAAAGTCATCCCTTGAACATATTTTCTGTCGGGGGCTTTCAGTGGAGAGTTTGACCAAACGTCCACTACTTGTCTCTGACTTTTTGAGTGTCTCGGGGCTCATGGATATTATGTAGCCCATCTGCTAGATCAGCAAATAGTAGCAACAAATACAACACTATTACATTTTCTGATTCTAATGAATGGATATCAATCTTCAAATATGAAAGTAGCAAAATACGAAACGTTCATGTAAAATATTCGACTTTTTTTCGAAGCACTGGTCACTGAAGGGTATATGGAGCCTTCACATTGTTCGTTGGCCTCAAAGTTGAGTGGAGCTCGTCGCTGAGTTTATCTGCAAGCAAAACACAAAAGCAGTGTTGCGAATTCTGTTCGAGTTCACCTTACAACACTCGGTTCAAGCTGGGCTGACAACGAATGGAATCGAAGCATTATCGTTTTTCTAAAAATCTCCCGAATCCATACATTCCTATTTTTCTTCGCCCATCTTGTGACGCCAGCCCGTCATAGCCTCTTGTGCCATAGCTAAATTCAATGATTAAACACTAAGACACAATAAGTCAATCAAAGAGACACTAGAACAATATTTACGGAATTTATTAACTACTAATTAATATAACAATAATTATTTATGCTCTCCCGGGCAAGGATTCTACTACTCTAATTCAACCCACTAATAGTAATCTAAAAGACTCTTACCACTAAGTCTTCCTCGACTGCAACTCAGACTCTAGAACAAATGTAGCACTCTGGAACAACTAAATCTTTTGAAACACTACACCTTTAATCCAATCGCCTGTTTCAACCTCTCTTTTCAACTCCTCCTTCAACCTCTCTTTCCACTTCTCCTTCAGCCTCTCTATCGCAACTTTCAGACGGAGTTTATATATTTCCTAACTCTCCCGCTTCACTTCATTTCTACCTGCTTTCTATCTACATATTAACGTTTCATTTTTGGTTGGGAAAAGGTTGTTTAGCCAAAGCAATCAATCTTAATAAAAAGTCCCCAAGGTTAGTGAAAAGAAACCGCGAATAGCCCAATGTCACAATCTCTCTTGCTGACTCATCAAAAACGAAACTAATGGATATGGAATAAAACAAAAAAATGTAGGTTGGATCCTAATTCAGCGCACTTCTTGGCAACACAAGTTTGAGTTGGCGATAAATCGACAAATCGGTAATCCTATCTTTGTAGCGACTTCCTTCTACATCTGCGCCACTGATTAAAAGGCCTTACTCAACCAGCCCGAAGAGATATCTTTTCGGCCTGGTTGGTAGGCCCGTCGCCTTCGGATCCCTTGGACCAGGGTTCGAATCTACGCTACCGTTTCGCGACCGCCACATCTTAAAATTTCAAAGGCTGTAAAATCTTAAACTTTTTCTCTGGTAACCCTACTATATAAAAACTACCCCGTATCTCGTCGCGGCCTTCTAAAGCTAGATTCGACCTTCCATTGGATTTCGGACCGGACACTTGTCCAACGTTTTTTGATAAACGTGGCTGTTAATTAAGATCTCATTTCAAATTCATACTGCCTAGGTGGAACATTAGTTTCATCGTTACCTTGCTGGGCCGAAGTTTCCACTCGTGTTACGAAAGGAGGAAAAATCAGAATAAAAAAGTGTTAGAGAAATTATTTCTGATTTGTAAACAAAGACTATCGCGAGTTTGTATGGTAAACGTGGTCGGCAATCAAGTGTCTATTACCCCTCCTCCCCCCACAAATCTTTCTGCACAGACAGAATATCAGTTTCATCGTTTCCTAGCCGAAAAAGCAATGTGATCGTCACAGTTAAATTTAATGAATAGTTAAAGGATAGCACTTATTTTGGGAGGGGATCAAATTTTGAACCTTGGAATATACAGTCCATAAATAAAAGTCCTCCAAAAGAAAACAAAAGCAATAAAATATTTAAAAACTCAAGTGATTGGCTTAAAAATTTATGGAAGTTAAAAAAAACGATAACAAAATTGCCCCCACTGATGACGTCATTGAGGAAGAGGAAATCAAAACATCCGCTACACTCTTGGGCTCAAAAAGAATTTTAAAAAAACTTGTCAGCGAATTATGCTGATAACATGCGAATAATTGCTCGTATTCAGAAGCGAAAGAAAGTGTTTATTATCATAGTCGGGAACAAGTTAAGGAAAATGAATCGCATTCGTTAAATAAACTGAAAGCTTGGGAGATAGCATCTCAGCTTGAAAGAACATAACTAATAAAAAGTAAATGAATCTATTTATTAAAAGAAAATGATTCTGAGGAAATGAAATACTATGCGAGGCTTGTAGCAGCTGGGTTTAATGAAGTTAAAAATAAGACTTTTCTGGGTTGTATTCATCAGTTATAAACATAAAATCTTTCGAATCGTTAATTGCACATTAAACTAAACCTTTACAAGTCAGAGGTACATTTCTTAAAATTTCCAATGGCAAGGCGAATGCAAACATAAAACCTAGAACAGATTAAAGAAGTGACCGAAGTCATTGCCTCAGAAGTTCTCCAGCACGCCAGAAAAGCGCCGAGTCGCCGTGAAATGATGCACATCGACGCAGGTGGTCTCTCTTCATTGGATATGCCGAATCATTGAGAGCCGCAATCAGGGTTCGTAAAAATTCTAATGCGATGGAGAGGCATTCCAGACCGTCATGACCCGTCATGGTTGTGATTAACCATCAGCGTTGCATTGCAGAACACTGAGGCCAGCCTCCGAAATTTGGCAAGAATGGTGGAGGGAAAACATGCCGAGTAACACTGCATATAACTGTAGACCACTTTGCCGTTTCAAGGACGTTATGCACCAGAGAGGAGGTAGGTCTGCGTTGCACCCCAGTCAGAGGTACATATGCTGCAACAAAATATTTTTTTCCTCTCATTTACTTATGCTACGGTACACCTGTGAACCGAGCTATTCACGCACAGACAGTTCACACCCCTCCCTTTTATTCCCCAGATGGATTTTCTGCCCCTTTTTACGATTGCGTGCTTCCATTGTTCGTAATTTGTTGGGGTCACTTTTTACCAACATTACCAGTTTGCGTAGTTGCGCGATACTTAAGAGCAATCAGATCCTATTCTGAAAATAAGGTACAATCCTATTTTAGCTGACTTCTTGGCAATTTTTCAAAAATCGCGCCAAGTTGGCACCAAAATCGAGTTTTTCACCACAGCGAAGAGAAAACAGGGTAGCCACATTTGGCAAAATATCGCTACCAGAAAAATGCTAGACATCGCCAAGCCAACTAAAATAGGATCCAACCGAAAATAAATACTCTATTCGATAATTTTATGATGTCCATGATGACAAATTTTTCTTCTCTTGTTTTTTTTTTCTTCGATTTTTTAGGATGCCCCGCAAATAGAGAATAAGAATTTGATAAAGAATTTATATAAATAAAATTTTGGTTAAAGTAATCAGAGCTTGAAGACGAATTTGAAAATAGCGTTTTGCAAGTTAATAATGACGTTGATTTAGATGTAGCAACGAATTTTGATACATTCAAAAATTTAAAAATAAAAGAATGTATTCCCCCTCTTAAGATTAAAGGATAAAAAAATGTTTTATAATATCAAAAAAAGTTACACGCCTTATTTTCATTGAAATGCATGAAATTAGTTCAAAGTTTAGCCTTTCTTTGCTGCACTTAGTATTTACACTCAGTAGCTTTGATGTGTAATCAGTTTAGTCCAAAATTATTATTTTTTTTATCTCACTTGCTCATATTTGATCACAATAGGGCCACTCTAGCCGAGAAGTTAGGGTCATAAACTCGTAGTAAATGAAAGTAATAAATATAATCCTTTTTACCCATAAATGATTTCTGTTCAAAATGTCATTCAAATAAATTCTGCAATCGTGGTATTTCTGAATTGCTGTTCATGAAACTCTAGAAAATGACTATCTTAATTTTAGAAGTTACTTAAAAAAGACACGCATATTAAAAATTTCAAATTACTCACAAAAAACAAAATGTGTACTTGAAAATTTTGAAAAAAATAATGAGTTTGAAATTTTTCAAGTCATTCAATTAAAAATGGAAACCAGGAATTTAGAAAAAAAAAATATTGTAATATTATATTGTGCATGATATTAGAATTTTTTATTCTCTCGAATTATTGGTTGATTAAAAATCGGCATACCATACCTTCATCTCCTTTGTAACGTAGAAATCTTAACAATACCACATGAGATAAAAATGGACACTTAGGACTTCCCATTAGGGGAAAGTGGTTTTTAAAACGTTTTTCTGAATTTCACTTGGTGTGTGTGTGTGTCATCAAATTTTCGATCCTTAATTTAACCAACTTCCCATCAAGTCAGAGCTTTGAAATTTTGGGAATCGTTCGTACTCGCCTAACAATGCAATATTTAGACGCTTACGACAACTTTTAACAAATATTTCAATAATTTTAATAAGTCAAAATATTCTTTCCTCTCGGCGCTTTTAGGATTGAGGAAAAATTTCTTTCCCCCTCTGGGAGCACCGGGCACTCCCCGCACCGCATGAGGTATCGTAAAACTTTTGTACTCACAAAGGGGAGATACTATCTCCCCTTGACTATCTCCGAGATAGTAAGGGTTGCTGACTTATAGTCAGTAATAATCGCAAGAAAGAAAGTTTCCAATATTTGGCGCCATGCCTTATCACAATAATTTTTTCTGAATTCTGGTTCCCCCCCCCTTTTTTTTTAATAGAATGACTTACAAACTTTCAAATGCATGTTTTGATATTATGAGTATTATGAATTTCTTAATACGCTCACATATGTATCTTTTTAAGTAAATTTTAAAGTTAAAAATAACTAACAGTTTTAACTAATATTTCAATAATTTTCTCTAATAAACTTTGCCACCATATAAAAACGTTGTTTTTTATATCGAATTATCTCCTTTATCTTCAAAAGTGCTGAGTGGAAGGAATTATTTACAAAATTTCATTAGTGTTCTGAAGGTTAATTGGGAAATTTTTTTGATCTAAGAATAGCATATTTATATAGTGAATTGAAGGAATCTGTATTTATGTCAACCGCATCTAGGTATGAAAAAATATTAGGGGATGGAAAAGTTCATATGCTTAAAAAGCATATTTATGGATTGTCGAAATCTGGTAAAAATTGGTACATGAAGATAAAAAGAGAGTTACAAAAGATAGGATTGGCTCAACTAGCTTCTAATAATTGTCTATTCATGAAGGCAGAAGACAAAAATATTTTTATGCGTTTCATATATGTTGATGAATTAGCTATTTCTTATAGTAATATTGAAATGTGTGAAAATATTGTTCATAAATCAAAAGTATATTTGAATTGAATAAAAATAAGAACTATAAATTTTTGGGTATGATAATGGTAAGAGGAGGAAATCAGCTTATCTCAAACTGAATATACCGAACCTTTATAGATTAACCATAATTTAGAAAATTGCAAATCGGTAAAAACACTAGTTGTTAAGAAAAAAGAAAGTTTCTCTCTTGCAAATGAAGTTGTTTACATAACAATGTATCAGGTATTTATTAGTGAACTTGTGACATTGGGCTATTCGCGGTTTCTCTTCACTATCCTTGGAGACTTTTAATTAAGATTTATTGCTTTTGCTGAACAACCTTTGCCCAACCAAAAGTGAAATGTGATTTTGGTAAAGCAAGTAGAAATGAAGTGAAGAGGGAGAGTTAGGAAATATATAAACTGCGACTGAGAGTCGCGATAGAGACGTTGAAGGAGATGTTGAAAGAAGTGGAAAGAGAGGTTGAAGGAGAAGTTGAAAGAGGTGGAAAGAGAGTTTGAAGGAGAAGTTGAAAGAGAGTTTGAAGTTTATTAGTAGATTGAGTTAAGGCAGTAAAACCCTTGCCCGGGAGAGCATTCATAATTGTTGTTATATTAACAAGAAGTTAATAAATTGCGTAATTATTGTTCTAGTGTCTCTTTGATCGACTTATTGAGTCTTAGTGTTTAATCATCGAGTTTAGCTATGGCACAAGAGGTAACCCGGAATGGGCAGCCGTCACAAACTCTTAAGCTTCGCTAATAGAATGTAACCTGATATTTAAGTTGTCACAACTATCTTATCTCAATTTAATCACAAAGCAGGAAAAAACATTATCTTTTGGAGGAAAGAGTGTTAAGGTATTGAAAGGACACAAAAGATTTTAAAAAAAATGTTATTTTGTTAAAGATTTTGGTTTTTGAATGTTTGTTCTGTTCCTAGTTGGGAAATGCAGAAAACGATAAATTATTTCTTGGTGGAAAAATTTTATTGAATAACTCACTTATTTCATGGAAATGTCATACACAAAAAGTGTTAGTCTTTCTACAAGTAAAGCTGAATTATTTTCCATCTCAGAAATTTGTAAAGACATTATTATCCACCCAAGGGCTAAATCTTAGGTGGGGCGTTCTGGCGTACTAGATTACTTTTCAATTTCTTATTGTTTGCTTTATTTTATTTACATTTAACTTAAATATATTCAATTTAATAATTTATCGTTTGCTTTAATTTTAATATTGGAAAAGTTTACTGATCTTTCACCGTGTACTTTAATTATTATATTAAATTGAATAATTTAACAATAATTATAAAAAAAAGCTCACCTAGGGTGACTAAATCTATTCTTTACAAAACTTTACGTATAACTCTACTTTCTTGTGCAGTAAGTTTATTATTTTAACTGAAATGTAAAAAAATTTATAAATGTTGTAGCAATCTTGAATGCTGATAGTCAAGCTGAAATACAGTGCACAAAAAGCACGAAATCACTCAAAAAAATATAATTCTGTAGAAACATTCGTTATTTATTGCTCCTACGAATGACTTAAATAGATGAAATTAATGAAGATTTGAGGACTAGAAGAAATTCCACGGGATTAACATGAACAACAGTTGAAAGTGAGTGAGTGACTGTGGATTTTAATGGCGCAAGAGCCACAATAGGCTATGCTGCGCCAAACACTCGTTAAAATCAATAATTAAAAAAGAACAATTTTAGAATATGAATCAAAGAAACTGCGAAAAATAAGAATAAGTTTAAATATCAAATTTGGTGTAAAAGGCCAATATATTTTTAAAAAGCAAATAAGTTATGTTGGGGGTTTTCCCCAAACTGTTGAAAGTAACAACACTTCGAAACGCGAACGCAGAGAAATTTTAGATCGAGCTATGGGTTATTTAACAATACAAAAGATTTAATCTTTTAGCTTATTATATTTACCAGCAGCTGTTGCAAAAGAGCTGCTGCTCACAAATATGCTTAGAATAAAAAAAAGACCATGTCATTACAAATTTCAGTTTCAAGAAATTATATTTATATTTTATTTATATAGATTCACAGTGGTAAAATTACAGTTATAAATTAATTTTAAAAAATTTTGCACAAAATATATATTTAAATTAATAATACATGTGTTCTGGAAACATTGCTACTTAAAGTTCCACCAAAATGATAACCATAGAATTAAAGATATTTACATCAGAAAGAATACTCTCTCTCAATTCGAGATATAAATACTACGGGATTCTTTAGTTTGTTATTCCAATATTTTGAAATATCACACTTATTCATTACATAATTGAAATAATGCGGTTTTACGTACACTAGAAATTTCAGGAAGGATTTCAAAAATCAAGAAATTTGGATAAAGAAAAAAACTGTCTCATTACCTTAACAAATAAAGACAAATGATTAAATTTTGCATTTCCTCCTCTCGAAAATGCGTATAAAGAATTGCATTACAATAAAGAATTTACAATTGGATTTTAATACAATGCAGTATAAGAAAAATGTAACATAATTGTGACGCCTGTCCGACCCGTGCTGCCTCTTGTGCCAAAACTAGATTCAATTATTGAACACTAAGACACAATAATCAATCAAAGAGACACTAGAACAATATTTACGTAATTTATTAGCTTCTATTTACTATAACAACATGTATATATGCTCTCCTGGGGAAGATTTTTATTAACTAAATTCAACCCACCAATAATAATCTAACAGACTCTTACCACTAATCCTTCCTCGACTGCAACTCAAACTCCGCAACTAATGTAGCAATCTGGAATACTAAATCTCTTGAAATACTACGCCTTTAATCTTATCGTCAATTTCAACCTCTTTTTTCAACTCCTCCTTCAAATTCTTTCCACTTCTCCTTCAGCCTCTCTATAACTTCTCCTTCAGCTTCTCTATAACTTCTCCTTCAGCTT